>NMRA01000108.1:787607-814368 GCA_002633005.1 Phoronis australis | reverse complement strand
GTAAGCGTAAAAAACTAAAATTGCCACTAGGGGGCACACCGGTAGTCGGATCCGTCCGAAAGTTCGCACATGCCGTCCCATTCATGAATGGAACATATGTTCCAAATTTCATGAACGTATGTCAAAGGGTTTTGGAGATAGAGCAGCGGACGCCGGACGCCAGACGCCGGACGCCGGACGGACGGACGGACAGAGATGACGGCATAATGCGTCCACATATAAATATGTGGGCGCATAAAAATGGTCACATTTGGCAAACTCAGAAATGGCTGATCAAATTTATGTGAAACATGCACACATCATGTCTTACGCACTGTTCTCCAAAAAAATCTTAGGAATTCATGTTTAAAACTTTCCACTTTCACATGAGGGGATATCAAAAAGCAGGAATTTTATGATTTTTATGAAAAAATTCAAAAGTTGCATAAAACGAAAATGAAAAGACCATTTAGAAAACTGTAACAGCATTCTTGAAATTTCATCTTGAACCATTATATCAAAAGAAATTTGGTCATGTTTCTGATACCGACATTTTGCTATGGATGAACCTCTCCTTTTTTGCTGAATTTTACTAAAAAGATATGGTCACGTGATCCAAATAACAGCGCAACAAAGTCAACAATAAATTCTAAAGGCTTTCTACTTTAAATTCATAAAACATATAAACTTTTACCGAGTTAAAATCTAGTTTTTTACAGATATTTGACTAAATACACCGTCACGTCGATAAGGTCCTGGTAAGTGACTATAAAGGGACTGGTAAGTGACTATAAAGGCCCTGGTAAGTGACTATAAAGGGACTTTGAGGAGCTTGTGTTGTAGACCGTACTGCGAGCAGCGACGGCACAAGACTGGTGATGATATCAAGAATGCAGATAGGCTCAAAAAACGGATATATTGTTTCAAGAAAAGATCCAGGATCTTAACCAAAGGGTAGGACATAATACACCAACAGAATGAGCATCTAAGTTACTAGAGGGGGGAGGGGGTTCTGGATCTCCTTCTGGATCTGCTCCAGCTGTGTCCTTCTTACCTTATCTGTCTGCGTCAAACTAAAGGCAAAGGCGTATTCGGAGTCGTTCAGAGCAGAGTAGTAATAAGTGGCAGGAATGAGTTCGTACTGTACACCACTTCTTC
Source organism: Phoronis australis (assembly GCA_002633005.1). Classification (NCBI taxonomy): domain Eukaryota; kingdom Metazoa; phylum Phoronida; family Phoronidae; genus Phoronis; species Phoronis australis. The sequence goes on along the minus strand of NMRA01000108.1, from coordinate 813,231 downwards.
GCTCACCCTGTAATGTCATGCGCAGACTATACGTCACACACTAACAGCGACACCAACAACACGATAACTAAATAAAACTTCAAGTTGAAAAACACTAGAAAAGGCAAAAATATAATAGAGAGCAAAAGCTGCTAAAAACAGACTATCCGGAAAAAAATTTTGATTTAGAAAATTTACCGCTAATGAACTGGTCTCAACTTGTCCCACACTTGGATCATAAAAGTTTCTGGGATTGGAAAGTGATGATTCATCATTGCTTTAGACTATGCTGGGCACACAAAATGACCCGTTTTAATGAGCTAACTTAATTAACTTGGTCTCAATGGTCTCCAGCATTAATAGATAGCCTAGTTCTTTGAATTGTCCTTACTTGAGGACGTTGAGACCAATTATATAACTGAACATAGTCTACATGAAACACTATTTCTATGACAGACAAGTTTATAGCTGCCTTAACAACAGCTTGAAATTCCCATGTAATTGGAAGTGATGAAACTCCAAAGTGACACTCTTAAGGGGTCAAGTATTTCCATTCACGTTTGTAATACTGCACGGAAATATACAGCGAAAGCAATGACGAATAGTAAAAGCTGCAGAGACTGAATTCCTTCAGTTAAATGTTAGGACAAAACAACAGGATTTATACTTTGGGGGGGGGGTAAGGATAGCTTACAACTAAACACAAAAGCCACGGTCACACTGTCATGATTTGTAGCTACGCTGAGCTACGAGTTTGGCAGTTAGGCTAACCACGTTGATCCATAGCGAAATCCGTTGCATATGTACTCCATCCATTGTAAACCATAATGCACTGTGTAGCTCGCTATAGTAGTTTTAAACTGTTTAAAACTACCGTGGCTCACAAGTTCCACCATGGACTATGCATATCATAGTATCACCATTGTGAAGTTGTAGCATCACCCTAATCACAACATAATCACATAACTACCACGGTACAGGTTACCATGGTGAACTTTAACCATTCGAAAATAACCGTGACAAGTATCAAAATTTAGTGTGTCTGTATTCGTTTGTAGTCTTGAGAGGTGCCATGGTAGAATGATTCTTCACCAAAGCACTGCAGTTTTGCTACAGTTTTAGAACTATGATAAACTAGGAGACACCATAGCCAACCATGGGCAGTACCGCAACAGTGTGACGTAGCCGAAAGTCATGCATACTTGCCAGTATAGATTTGCAACAATGCTACACTTTGATTTAACATTGAAACTATGATGGGAAAAATTAGGCAGTAAATGTTAAAGGTCACTTCTGCGAAGAAGAACACAAATGGTATAGTAAGGCACAACTCTACAGACACTGCAATTATAACACATATTTACAATGTCAAATGCTAATGTTAAATCTTGTTAAACTAAATCTGTGTCTATAGTGTTACCATGTTCACTAAATTTTTAGTAAGTAAACAACACGAAAACAGCCAAAAACTTCAAACACACCATGTCACTTCAACATTGGCTAATAAGGAACCAATTTAAAATTTGTTTATGCCACGCAGCGTATGTTATTTTCAGAAAACAACCCGATCATGAAAATCACAAACAATTTTCATCATTTTACTGCGGACGTGACACAATCCTCTCCAGGATGATGAAACACAAATAGAAGGCAACAGCACATTCAATACAACCCCACTAGCACGAGACGAGCAACTTTGTTCTTCGGCTTCAGCTAGGTCTTCTCTATAAGATGACCATCCTCGCATGAAGAAAACAAAATTGCTTGTCAGGTGTATAACACAAACTCTACTAGAAGACTTACAGAGTTGGTCCTGTTTTTGGGAGCCTAAGGAACAATAGTACTCAACTCAAAAGACACCATCAAACAAAGAGTTGTCAGGTTAGCAGTATATTCATTGGATAACAAGCAATTGCAAGAGAGTATGTTTTTTCTATTCTGAAAATCTTGTAAGTAATTCTCCTGTTGTTTACCTGGGAGAATGTGTTGCTTTATTGACATTTGTAGTTCTTTTGATGACCTTTCTGTGACGCGCTCAATTAACGCACAAAATGAAATGAAATTAAAAAGAAGTGCTTTGATATCTGTACATTTGGAAGAGAGCAACTTTATAAAACAACAGCGCGTAAAGTACAATTACGTTATTAAGTAAATATTTAATTGATTTTTAATGTCCTATAAATGGTATGCATTAAATGTTTCATTAATTACTAATTTTGTCATCTTTTACAATAAATTGCTTTTTAATTTTCAAAAAATATCTATCTAACAGATTTGGGAGGTCCCAAGCCATTTTCAAGCACAATCAAAACACCGCAAAGACATGCCGTTTTAGGACTAAAGCAAACAGCTGCCGTTCAGACATTGCGGCCAGTTCCCCTTCAGCTATCCTCAGGGCTTGGAATGACCAATGGCGAACAACGCGGAAATTTTTACGGCCCGAAACATGCGTGCAGCCAGCCTTGAAAAAGTCGGTGTGGACCTTTTGCCGACCAAAATCGAGGACTAAAAAAAAAAAAAACGGTACCACCTCCGGAAGCGTGCGTCTGCGTCTGTCTTAGCTCGTCTGCCACTCCCACCTCCAAACATTTTTTGGCTACAGAGTCGTAGTATTTGTCACCGCGGTTTACAGTCGCACAAGCCGCCATGCCGGAATTAAGGAAATCCACCATGCTATCCCAAATGCCCCGGCAATGTTAACAATTTACGTTCCTCCGAAACATAAAGAGCAACTTCCGCTTTTCGAGGTGAAAGTCGTCGGCAACGCGGCAGTAAGAAAGACATTGGCCGCGGAAATTTTATATCAAATCCGATTTTTTTTACGCGGAAATATAATAAAATACGCGGAAAGAACATTTGAAAACAGCGGAAATCCGCGTTTCCGCGGAAAATTCCAAGCCCTGTATCCTAGATCCACTGTGCCCCATGTACTTTTCCAACAGCGTTGATTTGAGCCGTCTCAATGAAACCCCACTTATTACACACGTGACTTACCAAAGAGATGCCTTTGCGGGCCTTAGGGATATATTTTGATCCCATCTCGCCTCTCATCATAGCCTCTCGCACCTCAGTGAACTCAGGTGGCTCCCCCTTGGAGTTCTGCTCTAGCTGATTGATAGGTATAAAGATGGGGTCTTCAAGCAGCTGAAACCATTAACATAAATTAACATTTCAAGGACGTGACTAAATTCTATGGATTTGTATCGCTTCAACGTTCGCCAAATACTTCCTCATCAACTTACGAAGAACAGTTTTTTGGTAATAGTCACGTACAGGGGTACCGCATTTCGAGAACCAGTTTTCTCCACTGATTAACAGACATTAAACCGGTTCTCAGCAATCAAATTTAAATCCCTGCATGGCGCATTATAAAAACACATAAAATTATTAGATGGGAGCAAAATTCAATAAACACTCTATAGATAAGACTACCAAGTTGGTCAGCTGAAGGGAATGTCTACAACAGTTACAACTTTGTGGGAGAGTTAGAACATTAAAAAATTCAGCAGAAAAACAGACGAGATCACTTAAAAATTATCCAGGAAAATTTGTGGCAGACATTTTCTAAAATAAGTCTACACACAACAAACTGACAGAGGCGAGCACATCCACAGTGTTACACTGAGCCTATACTTACATTGGCGCTTGGTTTTAGGCTGGGGTGGTAGATTGTCTCCCCTTGCTTGTTTATGAGAAATGAGTAGACAGATCCCCACTGATGCCGCGTAAGCAGGTTCTCGATCTCGTCAAGTGTAGCATCGACAGCGGCGACCCCTATCGTTCTAACAAGAACAACAAAATTTTATAGAGCTAAGTTTCAAAATCAAAGTAAATTAATCCTAGTTACTTAAAACAATTTTACTTCTGATGTAGGAAGAAAAGTTTCAGAATTTGCAATTTACAACTAATACTCAAAAAACAAAAACCATTGAAATTGACCAAAATTACATTTTTAGGTATGTTTATAGACCATGTACTTAATACTTGCTCACAAAAAAAACAAAGTCTCATTCAACAACAGGAGAATAACAAAATATGTGAAGCGATAAACCAAATAAAACACCAAAAGAAAACAGCACTGTCGTACGTACTTCCCAGTCACATTGCTGACAACAGGTACAGCATGTGTGACCATCAGACCCAGTCCCCAGGAGTCGAGGTAGGGTGAGGTCCACAATCCCACTGTGTTCATGGAGTTTGTGGATAGGAAGCCAAAATAGTCGCTCATCTCTGAGATCAGGTTTTCACCACTGGTCAGTTTCGTCATACTGCCACGGTGGTCACAGGCCAGTTTGCCAGGTAGGCTTTCTCCCTCGTCTTTCGTCAGGTAACTGAAGATTCTCGCCTGGATGACAAAGAAGGGTACATTAGGGTGATGCTACCGATAACGAACTGACACATTATAAAATCACAGCTTGGGTGCAGTGAGCTGTAAATAACCTACTAATCAACCTGCACCTATTTGTTCACAGTCCTCTGTTAGTGCCGGCTATGTCAATTAGACCCGTGTGTTCTTGTTATTGCTAGAGTTAGGCCAGCCATAGATGAATTTGGTCTGTACCCCACGTCATTTTGAAACCTGTGTTCACCAACTGTAAAAATGCTTCTCTGCATCAACTCCAGCCAAGATCTCGGTTTTTTTTGAAAAGCTGCACAAAGGCACGTAACCAAGGTTTGAAATGCCAGGATTTGCCAAGCGGCTAACAAAAAAATCACGCATCATTTTTGCCCGTCTCATGTGAATTTTGTTTCTGAAACAACAAGCAACTAAAAAACACACCAAATCGACTTTCAAAAAAATAACTGACCACAACCACGTTTTTGGTCTTATATTACGAGTTCTTGGCAAAACTCACAAATTCCCAAACTAACCCACTCGATCACTTCATGGGGGATAACACCAGTTCTGTAATGAGCACGTCTACTATTGCTTGGCCACAGTAACTCCAACTCACCTTGGAGTACATGTTCTTGGCCCTGACTGTGTCCCACACCTTAGTCCAGTTGTACCTGCACACCGGGCCAGGCACGTACCCACTACGCGTGTAGTAGCCAGGGCCGCAGCGCACCTCTTCTCCATCCGTATCCTTGCCGTCGGTGACAAACACCAGGATAGACTGACAACCAGTGTGGGGCTTGCTCTTGAATAGGTCCAGTGCCACTTCAAACCCCTTCCTGAAACAATGCTAAGTTGTTGATGCGCTGTTTACCGGCAATGCTCACAGACAGGCTAGATCTTATCAATATTGCCGTGCGCAAGGTATGGTGCGTCTGCACGGATTATTCACGAATGCTATGGACAAACATTCCTCTAAAGATCCTATCCACCTCACTATCAACACTGACTGTGAGGTAGGCCTCTCGTGGCAGAGAGAGGGGTTAATGGCAAAGGGAAAACTTCAACTCAATACAGATCAAAACCAGATTCTTAGCAAGGGTAGACGGATCAACAACCCACTCACAAGGTAACTGCTCTGGAGACTATACCAGTCCACCCATTCCACCTGGCTCCCCGTCCCTCCAATCTCCCTTCTTCCTCCCTCCCACTATGTCTTCAGCCTACCTAATGTCTCTGTCTGATATCCCACCTCTCCATCCCTCCACATGTACTAACTCCAGCTCACTAATGCCCCCCAAGACCCAGCCTATATACCTTCTCTATTCTCCCAACTCTACATCTATCCACATATACTCAAACCAGTTCACCATCAAATCTCCCAACCCTTCATCCTTGCACAAGTACCCATTCTAGCTCACTAGTGCCCCTGGCTTCAGCCTACTTGCCTTTTCTAAGGTAAGTTTCCCACCACTTCACCCCCACCCTCTGTCCACCCCCATGTACTCACTCCAGCTCACTGGTGCCCCCTGGCTCCAGCCGATACACCTTCTCTATCAAGTCCTTGCGGTGTGCATTGGTCGCCTGTACCATGTGATCCTGCTGACAACTCAACACCTCTGTAGAGTAGAAGTGCCACTTGCCAACCTGAAGACAAGGCATTAGCAAGCATTTACGACAGGTCAAATCCCAGAATAAGCAGCAGATAAAAACATAATTCTAGCCACTGAATGTTATTATTTAGCCCACATGAAGACAAAATAGTTATCAACAGTTTACGCCTGGCACTATGTCTTGGGAGTTTAATTTATTGGTAAAATTTGGACTTCAATGCCATCTCCCAGGCATTTTACAATAATATTTTACCTAGAAAAAATATTCAAAAAAATTTTGTCCAAAAGTAACGATTTCAGCTCTTCGCCATTAATTTACAGTAAAAATATCAAGTGCTTCCTTGAAATATGTATAAAGAACTGGTGGTGTAAAATTTCACCCAGCTCGCCAGTAGAGACTGACTTGACAATGCAGCAAAATGAAACTGAACAAACAATAAAGGAGCTTGTTGGCACAACCGTGAACTATGAACTATGAAGTCACAGAAATTAGAAAAGCTTTTCCATTTATTTACATTTTTTTTTGGTGACTGGTTCTCGACAAAATCATCACCAAATTTCTTCAACCATAGACCCAGCTCCTAAGTTAATAGGTGCACCTATAAAGCCTACCTGGTCCCAGTGACTGGCCCGGGCACAGATTACGTTGACATAGTCCTGCTTAGTTAGAGTGTTGATCACATTCTTGGCCACAGCCTGGACGATGCTGAATTTGCCATTATGTTTCATTGACAAACTGTAAAACAGTAGAATATAGTACAGTGGCTAATGAGTCTGACTATAGTACTGCTGGCTAAGGTAGAAATTCTCACTGGTTTTTCGTTATCATGGAAAATGGATGCTTGGAACAAAATTCATATATTTTAGTAGATGTACCAAAATTCCAAACTATCTGATTGTGTTTTTAATAGCCAAAAATTAAGTAGTTATCAATAAATTTTGTTACCAAGTCGACTTTTGGTGACGAGTCCTTTGTATAAGCTATGTTCAAGTAATTAATAAACATACATTGTTTGTGTGAGCTATGTTCAAGTAATCACACATTGTTCATGTGAACTGTGTTCAAGTAATTTATACATTGTTTTGGAAAATGAGAATCTATTCTCATGCACATAAAAAAGAATATACATGTTTAACGCTTCTACAAATCTGCCTTAGATAAACGGAAATTAAAAATGTTATTTAGGCCAGTTACTGTTAAGATCTGTCAATTTATTCTTGCTTTGAGACTCTAGTCTGAAGCAAAAACCAGGTATTCCACAGCCCAAAAATTTCTTCTATGCAGAGAAGGGAATTTGGTTGAGAAAAGTTTTATAAGGATGTCTGGTCTAAATCAAATGTTATTTAAAAAAATAGGTTATTGCAGCTTAGATGATCAACTCTGTTAAATATTATACTTGACAGCAAACACCATGGGGACTGAAGACCATACTGGTATTCTGTTTCAAGATAAGACACGGAGAAAAATCTTCTAGCAAAGGGAATATCCAACAAACTCCCAAGGCACGTATTTAAAAACTGATGCATTTTTTACCTTCAAGTATGTCAAAAGTAAATATCGGATTACTTTCGGAAACCGTAGGAGCCACAGAAAATAGTGTTGATAAACCCGCTTTAGTCTGACAGCAACTGATGTGGGTCACAATAGGAAACCCTTCAACGTACAAATATGCCCATAAATTTAAAGTCAAAAAATTTTACAAAAAAAACAAAGTGCACATGCTTGGTGGGGAGGTTTGAATAATTCCCAGGTATTATCTAGCCAAAGGTAGCCTATATTCAAATGCTCCAAAAAGATAATCACAGACAAAGATCAGTCAGTGCTAACTCAACGCAGTGAATAGCAGTATTTATACCGACCTACAATCCAGCACTACTATGACATCTTTTGGCCCGCTAGTCGCAGCGATATACCATGGCCTCACACGCGGATCATAATCGTTGTAGAACCCAGCAAAGTTTGTTGACCACTCTCTCCCAGGGAAGAGGCGTGTTACCCCAGCCATTGACCCAAAGTACTGCCACCTGGTGTGGGAAAAAAGATCGCAGTCTAATGCAAACGGTCAAGGTAACTATGTTTACACTAAATCCTATTCAATCCTGTGAGCAAAATAAAAAATAACTTTGTATACAGTAGTTTTCAAGAAAAACTTCTGCTCATCACAAATAGTATAAATTTCAAGCTAATTTTCAAAGAACTTTGTGTTATTTTTCATACGATTTCCTGCAGGGTTTTCGCTACAACTTCGGCAAAGCCACATGAAATTAAGTCAATTGTGTCAACTTTTAGGAAAACTACTGTCAGTGTCCAAATGAACAAGTTTGAAGAAATAATAATTCGATGAGGAATATTGAAAATGAGGTAAAACACACAAGTCGCGTTGGTGAACAGAACATGAGCTGGATAAACACGCTACATTAGAACAGAACGCTGTACAACTGATGCTCTATAAGAGGAAAACTCAGTTTTAAAGCTATTTATTGATAAATGAGCTGAAGCGTTGCGATAAGCTTTAGATTCAAAGCCTAAGTTGAGATAATTATGACTTACTGAGTACAAAGATAGAATTACCTGAGTTAGAGTCTAAAGTGTCACAGTAATTTGGAATGCAAAATCACTGCATAATAGTTACTTCCAATGCTAAGATTTAGAATTTACATTTTTCAACGAGGGCGTTGACCTGTATACGGGTGGCAACTAACACATAAGTCGTGCAATCGTTAACTGATGGCAAGCTTATAACTAGATTTGCATAGCTTCCAAGGTTTAAAAGACTCGGATTTTACTGGGTCATAATATTATCAGACATCTGTGTTGTATTAAATTTATAACCAGTAACTACATAAGGAGTACACAGACATTGATTTCAGTATAGCTGGCAGCAGCCCTACATTGACACAAACTTGGTTGAAGGCACGACTGTACTTTGCATACATTAACATATTGTTTCCACATGCCCAACCTGAGATATTTATCTTTGAGGTAGTTGTCTCTGAAGACGTCTTCCAAGCCAAAGGTGAAGTTAACTGCTGTGATTGTGTCGTTGTGGTCGCGCGGAACTTCATCCGAGATCTTCACAGTTGAGTAATTAAAACTAACTTCCTGTTTGAAGTAGCTGCAACAGCAATTAGCTGGGTACTATGGATTAAACAAAGATAGCATACCTGGGCAATGTGCAAAAAGGAATAATGAAAACTGCATTTTGACTTTTAAACGTAACATTTATCTCTATTTTAAATTAATAAAAAATACTGACCAGGCATGCAGTAAAAAATATCAGGATTTCAAAAAAGTTTAATAAGACACAAATAATTCCTGGTTTCAAGTGAAAATCAATGCTTTTTTCTGGCTGTTACATGCACGCCAGCTTAAGTTATGTGCGTCTTGACAATCAGATCAAATCTCGTGCACGTTTTCCCACAATCCAAAGCCCTATGGCTTGTCAACCCACCCACTCCACCGAGTGAATCAGTTGTAGATGTTTCAAAAGTTTAGGAGTTTTTGTAAATCCATATGTCATGTAAAGTCAGAATGTGGATAAAAAATGTTGGACATGGAAGACAAAGCTCGAGAGAAAATCGACAGTGTGAGATACTTGAGTTCTCGCTCTAGTCAAAGCCAAACTCCTGCCATCACTTTAAATGCCCATGCTCGGCTTAGCACCAATCAACAAGGTATACCCACCTTATACTGAAGGAAACACATTACAGGGGTCCCCCATTCAAATTGCACTGCATTTTGGGGGGGAGGCATCAAGATTACTCTGATAAATGGTAGTGTACATAAGTTAAGTTGCACAATAGAGGTTACGACATAACAACGGAACAACAGTCAGGTGCTTCTCTTTTCTTGTGTTGTAGTTAACTGATTTTTGGCATTCAAATAAACAGAAAAAGTTTAATTTTCAATAATTATTTACTTTTACAGTCTGCAATGTCTAAAATTGGTGGAAAAGAATGTTTTCAGGAACAGGTAGCTGTTATCACTGACACTTATCTGTGTTCCCAAGTCATATACGTCCAAAGCAGTGGCTGCGATAAGTGTTTACTGTAATCCCAACTGGTAAGAAATGTGATGTGGTGCCTAATGATAAAATGTTTTGGCTCATCAGCATTCCCATATCATCCCACTAGTATTGAAAAAATGGTGCAGACATTTGCGTGAGCCAACTGACCATTCGGGTAAACACACTCCCCCGACTTCTTAAAAAAATTAAAAGCCCCAATTAATGAATTTTCCATTTCAGCCACCTGTGCCTGAGTACTGTAATGTGAATGATCTTTGAATAAATAATGACCGTTTGAGTTAAAATTATTGATTTTTAATTTTGTATAAAATGAATTAATTTGTTCAAAATCTTGCTATCAGAAACGAACACACAAGTCAAATACTGCAGATAACTGTTGAGCAGGAACACATACATGCTTTGAGCAAACTGTGCCCTAACAGAATGCTTTCACATCTAGCACTAATCACTACTTGCAGCACCCCCCCCCCCCCCNCCCCCCCCCCCCCCCCCCCCGACTTGGAGAACCAGCTTGATTCCTGATATTCAGTGGAGGAAACTGGTTCTCAAAACCGGGGGGGGGGAATCCCTGTAAGTGACTATCAGCACATGGCCTTGCACAACATCATGCCATGTTTACCAAACAGGAACCAATTACACCAGGTTTGCTATTCCAACCATCTCTGCCAAGGTAAATAAAGATACTCACGGGCTCATCTCCATGTTGTGCAGTTTACTAGGGATGTCAGAGTCCTTATAGATAGCCTCTGGAAGCTCCTTAAGAGATTTAACATTTACTACTTGACCTTGAGCAGCAAGGCTGTCGTAGAGCTCTTGAGCTCTTTTGGCAATTTTCTGCAATAAAGCAATAGAAACATGCATTGAGAGAGTGATTACCATGCCATGTCTGGCAGGGCATTGTGTCTGGGTTCTATTTTTCTAAGGATATTAACCACAGACACAAAAAAGCTGTATTCTTCCGTTTCTTTCAGCATTTTCTGCAATAGAAATTAATGTTCCAAAATGTAGATAAAGAAATCGATTGCAAGTTTGCAAAGAATCAAAATAAAAATGGATTTCTGAGATGAGTAATGAATGAACTGTGTGTTGGAAAACAGTGTACTTAAATATTTTTAATTTTTATCTAGATGTTAAAATGAAATGGCTCCAGTATCAACTAGTTCACAGAATATTACTTTATGTACAAATTCATGTCTTTATAAAATAGGCGTCTCGGATTCTTCTTCTTGTACATTTTGTAATAAAGCCCCAGAAACTTTGGTGCACTTATTTGTACATTTTAACTATACCAGAACCTTCTGTGAAGATATTTTTGAATTTTACTTCAGTGATAGCGGTGAAACAATACTGAACATTAATGTTCTTTTTGGAATTAACAACACATAGTCATCTACAAACTCAATTTTTATTCTAGTGAAAAATAACATAATACTGTCAAAGATTGGGGGGGGGCTATTCCCCTTCATCCTCAAACGGGAAATCCAGAATGTGTTCCGAAAACTAAGTTTCTGGCGACAAAAGGGATCACACAAGACCAAACAAAATCTCATGAGTGAAAGTGAATGTTTTGAACCTTCCTTGCAGGACCTTGCAATATGGCAACCACTGAATTGATTGATTGGTCATTTTGGAGAGTTGAATTATGGGATAGAAATCACGATTTCCATTCCGTAAGCAAATTTTTCTCACAAGTGCATGTATAACGTATTAGGAATACAGAACACAATTAACCCACAGATAACCCTCAACTTTCCTGGTAAGTAGTATTTCAACAGTGTTCACATGTCAATGTCTATGTACTAATCTTTTAATCAAGGTATGAAAAACGCAAATCCTTTATGACTAGTAATCACTAGCTTTTTATTCCAAAAGTCAAACCAATACTACAAATTAGTTGAAGGCATGTATATTACTAGGTATTGTTTATTACGTTTTCAGCCTCAAATTTATGATTTTGGGTCTACCATGGCTAACCTTTTTATCACAAATTTGCTGCTAATATGCAATGCAATTTGCGTTTCAGCCACTGAGACAATCTGTCCACCGTGAAGGGGTCATTTTCACCTGCTTTTAAGTGAAATTCATGTCACAGCATGCTCAGTCCCTGCCATAAATTGATTACGGTAGCCAATTTGTGACCAGTGTATAACTGTCTGCGCCAGAGTACTAATCCTCACTAGCCAGAGGAACACTAATTACAGCAGAATCAACACAGAACCTTGTGTGTTGAACTTGATATTTTACATAGTTAACCACAACGCCATCAAGTACCCTTAATGAATCTGCTTGTACATCCATGCATCATTAAAGACCAGCGTATTGATTGGTGTATAAGTGACTTGATTACTCCAGTTCCTGCCACCGAGGGTCAGTAACACAGGGAATACAAAAGGAAAATACAGGGTTCTCCCTCGGCAAAATTTTAACCGTGGTGCAGATTTCGCATCAGGTTTTTATAACCTAATTTCCTACCTGTTAGTTCATCAAAAACAACAATTACCGTACCGTAGTTATATATTATTTTCTATTGCTGCGCATGTCACATGACTGGCATGTCACTGTCATTTTCGCTACTAAATAATAAAAATAAGTACTACTATGCAACACTATTTCAATCATATGTCTCCTGCTTTTCAAACATGGCTAAAGATTTTAAATATTACTCGGGGATTTTCAAACATGGCTCAAAATTTTCGAACATGGTGCAAAACATTCGAAACATGGTGCTGCACCATGTATGAACACAAGTAGTTAGAACACTAAGATAGCATCAGTAAGGCAAGGACTTGTGCCCAGAATCTATCGCTATAACATTTCTTTTGAGAGTATTCAATCATCCAATATGTAACAAGCTAGCTAGCAAAGTACTGAGAGATTGAAAGCTAGTTACAAACACAACATGTGTTCTTTTATTTACAAAAAGGGGATCTTAACCACATAAATCAATCTTAAGACAATTGATTTCCATCCAAATGGGCTTTGCTTTTGCTGTAATTCTAATGTCTCTTGACAATATTAGTGTAAAAATATATGCGTGAGTTTTTGCAAAGACTTTCTATGAACAGTCGCATATTTCACTTGCAAATCTAATAAGGTTTATGAGCAATGGTGAGTAGGAAATGCATGTTTAAATTGATTTCCATTACGAGAATGATCTCAACTCGTTCATCTTGGTATGAGGTAATTTCTCCAAGGCTTGGAAAAGAACGCAAGTTGCTTGTCACAATGAGCCATATGCACCAGACATGATGGTCGCAAGCAATAACGAATTATCGCAGGTCTTTCCAAACCCACGAGGAGCCAGTGTGGCCTAATGTGATGGGTGCCCGCCTTCTTTACTCGAGGTCGTGGGTTCGAGTCCCACTGGGCCACACTGCTAGACCCTCGAGTCAGGTTTCTAGCTCCTCAGCTCAGTTTTAACACATATTAATAAAGCACAAAGATTGTTCCAGGTGATTAGTACAATGGCCTCACATGTGTGGCCTGCGCACGTCTGGTACAACGTGTACAAGACCGCCTGCAATTATTTTACTTTAATAAACTCACGAACCACTTCTCCAGCTCCCGAGAACAGAACAATTTGCTCTGAATCAAAAGTTGGTTGATGTGGGTTTATAGCAGACCTTAAAAACATTGCAGGGAAATGAAGCACTTTCATTTCCATGACTATCAATGGCTGACCCAGTTGTGTTATCATCCAACAATGCCATTATGTAATGTCTACTGTTCAAACAGCATGACCCATATCCAAACAGATCAATGTTTAATATTATTGCAGTAAAATTGAAAACGCAAAAGTCAACACACCATCATTAGTGGTATAACACTTAATTATTGACTGTCCATTAGAAACTCTAGACAGATTTCACAGCACCTTGTATTAAGTCAATATATACAAGAACCACTGTTGTCTAGAAGCCTGTTTAATAGGTCCTTATGTGTATATCAGAGTAATTACAGCATTAGCGACATTCTTTTAGGGTCGTACATAACCTCCGACATATGGCGTGGAAAAAAAATGGTGATTTTTCAATCTGTTTGGCTTCCGAAATTGAATTCCTCACGAAAAGTTACATAACTTTTACTCGAACAAACATGTAAAATTTAGATGCATTAAGTTTCGTTTCTCTAGTGCCCTTTAATGAAAGTACATCAATTTGGTTTTAAGTCCTGTTTAGACATCAACTTTTGGCCCCGCGCAACTGACACAGAGCAGATTGACCCGTGTCAAGCGACTATCAACATACACAACTCACTAACTGTGACAAGACGGAAATTGCAGGCTGGAGAGACTGGATCCCACATGCGCAGAGTTGCATAGACAACGAACCCATACGTAGGTCATTAGGCAAGCGCAGTAGAGATGATCCTTTCCGCCTTGCCCCAGTTTCGCATTTAGACAATCATATAATTGACACGGAGCAAGATGTTTGGGAGCAAATTGCTCTAACTCACAAACAGGTCATTGGCAAAATTTGTCACCGCGGAGTCAATTTGCTCCGTGTTAGTCCGTTTACACACTGGAACAACTTGTTCCCTGTCAGCTGATCCGTGTCAACTTTGTAAGTGTAAAGGGCACTCAAGTTACTCTTTGAACACACGGACAACCCTAGATCAACTACCACAGATGCAAATTACCCCACCCCCCCGCCACATCTGATAACTAGGGTAAGGCAGAACTTGTCACTGTGTGCGTGACAATGAAACCTAATGCGAGTACGGCACGCAAAAGAAAACCTGTCTGTATGTGACCCCTGCTGATAATAACTTCTGCTTTGCCACAGGTTTGCAGCTACACAGGAATTAAAAGTGGCGCAAGTTACCCTAGGACAAGTCACTGCTAGTTGATGTTGTGGAGTAAGTTATCACAAGTGGGAGTAACTTGTTCTAGGGTACGTCTGTGGGTGGACGGCATTTTAGTAGAAAATTAGCGTGAGACATGTTGTCAGACAAAAGATCACAGGAACATTTAGCAATGGATTGGATTGGTATAGAAGTCTGTATTCAGCCTTGATTTGGAAACTGCTGCTGTCTGGAATAGCAACCAAACAGGAATGACTACGGTAGTTACAAATTTGGAGACAGGTATCCTGACTTGATTTCTCGATCTAAAAATACGTCATGCATGACTTGTCAATTTAAATGGACCAATTTTGTTCTGATTTTTAATCAGCTTGGGAGAAGTCGTATCGACTTGCACCGCCGTCTACACACTTCCAAGTTTCATATAACTCGATTTGAAATCATCATATTCAAAAATTGGAGTAGGCAGACCACTAGTGCTTAACTCTCAGATAACACTTCAGATGTAAGTGGTCTTCCCCAGACCCGCTCGCTATCAGTGCTTTACCAACACAGACAGTTCAACACCCGCAATCTTCAGTTCTTACTGCCTTACATTTATTGAAATTATGGTTAATGAACAGTCATAGAGTGTGAAGGGATTTAATAGACAGCTCAATGATCCATCACTCAGTAATGCAATCAATGCAATGTAATGAAATTTGAACAGCACCAAGGACTTAACAATAGGTACTGTTCAATTCCAAAACAACGTTCCAAGAACTGCAGTTCCGATGAGGCCTGTCCAATTGGTCACCATGTCCCAAATTCATTATCCAGACAACTTCAGAAGAAGGGACATAGTTTCCAACTGTGCAATCAATAACAGTCCAAGGAATCATTACCCACTACAGTGCTACCAGATGCAGTCTGTACATACCTCCCTGAAGAGACATGTGTTTCTTTCCCATTGGCAATACAATGCAGACAAAATGAATTGATCATATGCTATGAGGGAAAGTCAGTGTCTTAGGTATCCTTTTGTGATAAGTATAACTCTATAATCAGAGCTTGGAATGACCAATTACAAAAAAGAGGAAATTTTCCGGGTGATGTTGCGTTCCGCAAATAAATAGGCTTGCATGATAAAAATAACGTTTTTGCGTTGTAAAATTTAATTGAAGTCAATGTATTTTTCATGAATAAAGTAAAAAAATGACAAAAAATAGACAAAAATGAGGAAACTGGAAATCAAGTAAGTAGAAATCGAAACCAAAAAACAGGAAACCCTCTTAAAAGAGGAAAATTCCAAGCCCTCTATAATGGCATTTATACCTTAAGCCAAAAAAGCATTCTAGTATTTGGTTCTGGTCCGTGTTTTTTTTCTTTTTTTTGAAAACTGAATTGGCAGAATAGTATTTCTTTAGTTGCTCACTTTTTCAAAGAAAATCTACAGAGACGAGTAAAAATGATGCGGGGGGGGTTTACTCTTCACTTGGCTAATCATGGCATTTCAAAAGTTGTTCAATCCTTGCTTAAGTGCCCTTGATCAGCTTTCAATAAAAAACACAAGACCTTGGCTGAAACTGATCAGGGCAGGCAGGCATTTCTGTTTACTCAGTGAGGGCTTCTTTTGGCCTTAACTTCTTATTTCACACCCATCTACCTAAAGGACCATCATGGCAGTTGTTCTAGCAAAACCACACTGATTGGGACATTCTGTTTAACAGCTTGCATGCAAATTCAGCTCAAACCCTACAGGAATTGCCCTGTTTGGAAGCAGATCATCTCACATAAACCAGAGATGAACCAGAGCACCTGGCATTGCGTCAAATTACACAGGATACTCTTTGACCTAAAAATAAATTTAATAATAAAAACAGTCCAGAGCAAATGATCATACAAACCTGCCCTTTTACCCATCGCTGACAAAAATTCTTACAAATTTTTTATATCCCCCATCCTCGAGCTACTAGGTCGGACAAGATTGAGCTTTAACCTGCTTGTAAGGGTACAAACTTCTGTGACGCACCAATTGCAGTTGTGTTCAATGGATAGACCACACAGTCTCCACTATGTGGGGTGATACCAATCTAGAGCAACACCCTTCGTATTATTTGTGTTTCAAAATTTTTAACAGGTTTCCCAGCTAACACAGCACAGTGAACATGATAATCAGTGCTAAGGTAATTATTCACTTATATAGCACACAATATGGCCGAAGATTGAAATTCTATGTTGTCAAATTTCTTCTCAAAAATAAGGATCAAGAAAACTAGTTTATTACTAGCATGGTTTGTATTGTGTAGATGTCTTGAAACAACTTTTGGTAAATTTTCCATTATTTGATGTAAAGTAATGAGGCTTTGAAGAATGGGAAAACTACAATTTTGGCAAATATTTTTTGCAAAACAAGTGACAAATTAGCGTAGTCAGCCGGGAAATCCAACAAATAACAGGAGACCATGAAAATATGACAGGCTTAACATTATTTATGTCATTGGTCATGTTGTAAAATCCTGCCTAATTTTAAGAACAAACTACCCCAACAGAAACAAGAGCAACGCAGAGCGTTGAAATGCGCCCACAATTGCACCCCATACGGTATCCTTCTAGGGTTGTTTATTGGTACCATAAAGTGGCCAGTAGAGGGCATATATGTAGTATGTTGTACTTTGCAAAATGGAAAGGCATGGTCATTGTCTCCTCAATAGGCTAGGGGCAAAATGTGAGTAATCTTCATAATACAAGCACATCCTATACACCAGTTGCTTAAAGCACCACAGAAACATAGAATTAAAAACAAATTTACCAACATACGAGATTAGCACAGCATTAGAATGCCAGAAACAAATTTCTACTNTATGTGGACGCATAAAAATCTTCAATTGGAAAGAGAAATTTGTCATTTTTTCTTTCAAGACCAAAAGACAGTTTAGATACTGGCAACACAAGCCATCCAACTTTAAGACCACACAAATTTAACAATTTCTAAAATTTTAAAGTAGGCGACTGGCGAGGCATAATTCATTACAACAAACGAAATGATTTTATGACTATTAGAAGCAAAGTATTTGTGAGAAGTTGGCGAGACCAAAAATGGCACGCTTCCCCACAAATGGCACATTTCCCACTTTTAGATGCAAAAGCAATTCTCATTACCTTGGATAACTTGAATTCAAAAGACTGCACAAATGTGAAGCTTTGCCACAGAAAAGCTCCACAAAACTGGTCCCTAGACTAACAACGACAGACAACGAACCCGAAGCAGTCTTACCTGAGCGGCCGCTTTTTTGTTAGAGAAGTACCGATCCAGGGACTTCTTCACTTCAACCACAACTTTCGTGCCATTCTTTATCTCTAACGTGTACTCCGCTTGATCAAATAGTTGTTGCGTAAAATCGCGTCGAATACCGTCACTTGCCAGCTGAAGTTGAAATTGTATTCATTTGTATGCTCAACTAAAAACACGTGCGCGACTCAAATCATCTTATTTACAATCTGATAATTTTTTTCGGATGCAAAAATTAAAACCACATTTTGTCATGTTGAGCTGGTTAAAAACCAAACTCCACTCGTATAGAATTGGTCTCTTAATATTCCTTACTATGATCGGATTCTCTTTCCGCTGCCAACATGGTATGAACAAGTAGCTGTTGGTAAGGGAAAGAGAACACTAACACGGCAAGGAATGTGGCCGATTTTGTGACAGCAGAGGGCCATAATTCGATTTTTGTTTTTAGCCAGCTTAACAGGACAAAATCCCCACTGTAAATGTTTTGTAATAAAATCGAGTGTGCCCAAAACGGGGAAAATCGGAAGGAAATTATTTTACCAACAACCTTGTCGTGTCAGAGTAGAAAGGGTAGGGAAGGAGGTAACGGAAATTTCATTGTGGACAGCCTAATCAGAAGTTCCCCTTAGCATACGCACGGTATCATATAAGAATGATGTAATAGCCCTTTGTTCACACAACGGTGACAACGAAATGCGTCTTGTCACTAGATGGAGATAGGATAGCTTGGTGGACAGTGTTATGTCCTCTTATGGATGTCATGCAGTAGGGACATTTCCCAGCATTTTATGTGAATTCTTTGCAATCATCACACTGTCAAAATGCTGCTGTTGGGCGATGGGATACTCAAGTGATTCACATAGAAATTGTACGACGTCTCAGTGTAGGTGAATGAAAGAAATGCGTTTTGTCCCTTTCAACTTCCCCCCCCCCCCCCTCCAACAACAGAATTAGAAATTGGGTAATTTTATACACTCACTACGTTAAAGAACTGTACGAAGGGTTTTTCCTAATGCTGAAGTTTCACAAGTGCAGCTGAGATGATCACTTTAGCCATGCCACCAATTTGCAGTTGGAAGAGCTAGGGGTCGATTGACGCAGAACGAGCTAACAAGAGGTCCATGCATCTCCTCAAAAATGGGTCGTGATTAACTATCATCGTAACGTAAATTTGCACTATTTCAACCACACACTTGCCCATAAACATTTTCATTTTGCTCCATGTCAAAGGTGTCGTCATTTTCTGAAAATTGATATCCCCTGGCAGAGTAATCGTAAGTGATAGCATAAACTTTTTGAATGAACACTTGCTCGCTGAACAAAGCTAGTATCATAGGGACACACTTTTTTAAATTGCACTGGTCCAAAAAACAGACAATCGGCGCACAAATGAAGAAGTTCGCATGTCAACACTTGATGTCTGATTGTTTGTATCCTGATGATGTCTAATGAATAGACGAAACGTCGAATTAATATGAACTTCTTCATTTGCGCGACAATTGTCTGTTTTTTTACTGATCCAGATTCTGAATTCTTCGAGGCACAACCATTTTCAGGAACAAACTCCATTTTATTAAATGACTTCCACTGACCCACCATTGTGAACAATGAGCTCCTACCTGAAGAATATAGTTCTGCATGAGAACCGCCCAGTTCTGCACGTCACCGGCGATAGTACCATCCTCTTCCTTGGTTAAGTAGCTGAACTGGTTCTCGGATACCGACCACTTGGAGACCAGTACACATACGAAGAGTAGGGACTTCATTTTGGGAGAGAATAGTACTGCTGACACGTTGACCAGCGGCTAAACTCAGACCATCGGCAAACAATACAAGATCCTTATGACACTGCCGTGAGGAAGAGTCATCGAGAATCTACGAGGGTCTTGAGTCCATCAGTCGTCCAATCAATGAAGCTCAACTATAGCAAATTCATCTGATGGGATCTCATTAGACGCACGTCTAGCTTTGACAAACGACCGTCTGTAATTTACAAAAGGGTTACAATGAAACTATATTTCATCACAAGAATGCTTTTAGATTGGACTAAGCCCTTGTTAAATGACATCACTCCAAGTAACATTGGGACCGAATGAAAGTGAGAATAAATAACGGTCAGGAAATTGTCAGGATACACAACAATAACAGGATAACTAGGCTTTCTCTCTCATAAACAGCACAACTAACGATGTTCTATTCTCACCAGTAAGTGGTGTTCGTAAGAAATGGGCTGCAGTTCACATCAGAAACAAAGTGTCATTAGATAAGAAAATCACACTCAGGGAAATATGAGTCAAAGCCAGTGTGAAAACAATTTGAGACAGAACGCTAATATTCAGAACACTTGCACTGCTCACGGCAGAGGTGGACTAGCAGCACTGAAAAACTGTTGAAGAGCGATGCAGCTTTTAGATTGTCTAGGATATCCCGGGGGGGGGGGGCACTCCCACTGATTGAGTTTATAGGGACAAGCTGATCAATGCAAAAGTCATTGTTACTTTTTGAAAAAAATATTTGCACTTTAATGGACAAACCCGTGTATTTGGACAAGGTACAAAGCAAAAGATTTTAGTTCACTAAAAGAGAAAAATTTCTTCAAGTAAAAAGCCTGCACAATTTGATTTTTGACATAAACCAATTTGTCGTTAATTGGATCAAGTGACCATGTTTTTTTATTAGTAAAATTTAGCAAAAATGTGCATTGATAGCAAAACAATGGTATTCATAAAATGATCAAATTTCATTTGATATACGTATTCAAGGTGAAAATTTCAAAAGCACTGTACAAAAGCTTTCTAAATGATTATTTCATTGTCGTTTTATGCAACTTTTGAGTTCTTTAGATAGCGTGAAGCAGTTAAAAAATCAAAACAATAGAACAGGTGCTCGTGAAAGTGCGAAGGAAGACGTAGAATACAAAAGACAAGACCATGCACAGAACGTCAATACAAGACTTACCAAGCATCAAATAACAAATTCGTAACATACGAAATGTAAGTGCAATGCTAAAAGTAACAATATTTTGACTAGACAGTATCACCATCTAAACTGGACAACATCTTAAGTTACTTTCCCATTAGAAACAAAACTTCTCTTTTACCGAAGTTTTGGTTAGTGGGAAAGGTTAACTCCGGTAGTTAATCTGCAAGCGAAACTTCCCTTAAGTGAAGCTTTGGTTCTCACCGAAGCTTCAGTGTATTGGGAACACTAAAGTGAAGCTTCGTCGAAGTTAATGGTAGAGGTTGCAGCAACGACATACGACCACGCGAGACTCGCAAAAAGTGTTCTTTGTTATTGTAGCGTAGCCGACTTAACGGCCTTTCATACTAACGTCGACGCATCGATGGTTTGGGAAGTTGCGGTCAGTATGAACGCTTAACTCCGGTCCTGGATCGCAGTTAAGAGCTCCAGTTTACATCGCAGTTAATAGGTGGATTTAAGACCGCAGCGTTGACGTTGCGGTGCAGTATGAACGCTCAACTCCGGTCCAATCGAAGTTATCGCCAGGTGCCACTGTTATCATCAACAGTTACAGAGCAGTGCCGTCACTAATAAGTACTTATTTTTTGCTTTAATGATAACCAATCGATTTAAAAATGAGTATAATGTCACTTAACACATTTAAATGTTCCAAATTGTCACACTGAAAAAAATCTTAGCGCTACCTTGCGATAACTTCGATGACTTCAGCGTCACCAACCCTTTGCTTCGATGGTCATTAACTACCAAAGTCAGTATGAACGGTCCAGTTAACTGCGCTGTTTACATCGACGCTCCGCTCAGACCGGAGTTAAGTCAATATGAAAGGGCATTTACTCTCAATAGACGGACGTATATAAATAAAAGAAAGCAGCAGAGAAAGACAGACACTGATCATTTTTATAAACACTCCTAAATGATAGGCAAACAATTTTCAGTAAGCCTTGAACCCACTACTCAGTACTCTGTTGAGAGTACGAATGAACTGCGTCGTCTGTTGTCACAGTGATAACTTCGATAGCGCTTGTTAAGTGGGAAAGATAAGCGAAGTTTCAGTGAAGTTTCGACGAAGCTTCGGTAAACCAAAGTTACCCTAATGGGAAAGCACTGTTACACATTGAAGTTTATTCCACAGATAAACCCCTTGGTGCCGAATGGAATTTAAATGGATAGGGTCATACCTACTCCATGATACAATGTAGCAGAGAACCTGGATACATAAACAGATTTTTTATTATCCAGGCGATGTACATTCTGTTGCCAACATATCAAATTTGAAAGGCACACCCACATAAAGTAACACATGCCAATTAACACTACCATGTCAGGACCTCAAACTTGGGAAGTTCCATAAACCAATCCTCCAATGTGATCACAGAAAATAGTCTCTACAAGCCGCTCATTTAGAAGGGTTCACTTTAGGAGTTCAAACCCTACAGAAGGTCCCTTTTTCCAACTACACAAATCTAAAGAAAATAACCTGTACACAAAGTGTATGTAGTACCACAAATTAGACGGACCTAAAACTTGGACATTTTGTGAAACCTTCCTTGAAACAAAATCTGAGAAATAAATGATATCAACTTGCATATAATGCAACTGGAATTCAACCTCCAATACTGTCTGGCTTTTTACACCATAGCCTCGTTTTGATTTTGCCAAGAAAGGACGCAGTTTAGACTCCCAAGTCAGCCCAAAGTGGGTGAGCCCATAAACAGTTTAAAGTGGTACCTAAAACCTTTCTTCACAATCAAAACACTCGAATGAACTGACAACCCTACACTGTTTGATTTTTTCATGTGCAGGTATTTATGGGACATTGTCAGTTTTACAGCTGAAAATGCATTGTGGGGATTTTCGCTGAACAGAATAGACTTTTTGAAGTTATTAGCTTTGACTAGAGCTATAAAACAACAAAATCTGTTTTCGTGAGTTTAGAACAAATCGTCAATTTTCACCGTTGTCTCCCAGATATTCACTGAAATCAAGGCTTAGTGTCTTCGTCACTAAAATACACTCAAATATTCCGCTATGTAAAAGATGGGATTTAGCTCCATCATCAGAGTGTTACACTGTGACTGCACACAGTCTAGGTTGATGCTTGTTCCAGAAAATTGTTTTTCTCAGTGATATTGTTCCTTTAAGCTTAAGTCGAATCCAGGCAACAGCACACGGCTCAAGGGAGCAAGAACATACTTTGCACTGCAGTGAGATTGAAAGTTGTGCTTTTAGTTGGCCATCTGCACTGTCTGATTTTTTTCATCAAATGATATTTCATACATACCATTGTTGCTAAGAGAGTTATTTTCTGGCAGCAAATATATCAAAATGCACTTGTTGCAATTTGATGACAATGCGACAATGCGTCCGCGGCCATCACATGGTTAGACAGTTCACTGCTGTAAGGCGTACATGGCAACATGTGCCCAGTTGCATGAAGCAGTCCCAAACAGGAGCTCAACTAAGTTTCCTTAACAATCTACATATTTGTAGGCTTGTGAAAACACAGTTTGTCCATTCTGATAATAATGTGTCAAAATGTCCGATATTTCAGGCGTTGCTTGCATATGTTCTCCTTTTTGACAACAAATGTCATCTCGTGTACCAATGGGTTAAAAATGTAGTTGGTCAAGAATATACTAAAGGGTTAACGGTTTATGTGTGGAATTAACAGCTTATACTCTTACAAAAGCCAAGGCAAAGGGTGGTGTTTCTAGATTCTGGAACAAAACTCTACAAGAATGTTGAAAAGTAGCCAGCTAGCTGTATGAAGACTATCGTCAAAATACAAAACATAATAGGCCTATACAGCTTTGTACCAAGGCTAGTTGAAAAGGTGACTTTTACATGAGTTCCTTTTTTGGTTCCACCGTCTAAATGGTGGGTGTATTAATTTTCCAGCCGACACCCCCATTAAAAATATAGAGTATTAGCTTGTCGACCTCACTATGACCGTGTTCCTTGGCCTGTGTTTCTAAGTTCGAACAGTGCACTGTGCAATGCAACCCTGCACTTTCTTCACGACAATCCGACTATGAATTCTCACGCAGTATTGCCTGGCACTGCCTCAAGACTAAATGAGTCAAATACCCACCTTGACGGTGCCACGTTTGGCACCAAAGGTCCCGAAATTAGCGCAGCAAACAGCTGACAGCTGCAAACGATAACCACGGCCAGGAACTTTCCCTTTCTGCCAACCTACATACACAACATCAGTTTTGATTGGACATCACCCTGTTCAGCGAAAGGAAATCCATAAAATAGACGAGTCCATACAAAGGGATAAGAAATTAAAAGAATGTATTATGAAGTTCGTATTTCATTATATTTTTGTCTCGATAATATATTATTCATCTTTCCATTGTCATTTGGTGTAAAAAATTTCAATGAAAAGCTTATGTCTTCGCGATGAATTGTAAAATGGGTAATTACTATTTCAATCTCTCTCCAAAATGGTATAATCTAAAGCAGACGGTCCATAACACGAGGACAGTCTAACCTAGGATGCTAGAAGGTTTGCAATAACAGGTCAGAAGAACGCCTTTTTTGTTTATGTCATGGGTCGGCGAGTGAGCTCCGGGTGCGGTAATCCGCGGATAAAAGCTTTTACAACCTTAGATGAATCTCGTTTGAGGGCATTCATCCATTCCAGTTGTAGCCTATTGTTCATTGTTGGCCAGTTGGCTGATTACGTAATGCCTGCACGCCTGTGGCTGCGGCGTCCGTAGCCGCAGGGCATGTATGCCTATTTTCCAATAATAGAAAAACATTACCACCGCATGAACTTGGCCAGTAGTGTTAGTTAGCGTTACTGTTTTAGACGTGCCTGTTGGCGTTGCCGTCGGGCTCAATGATGACTTTGTCTTGACTTAGCCTTTTGGACAGTCAAGAAGTCGACTCGCCCGAAATCACCTGAACGCGACTTTTGCTCTCATTTCGCGACTTTTTTCAGGTTTGTAAAAGAACACACCTGTACTTATATCGGAGTAATTAGTTCCAGTTATTGTTTACAATCTGTTAAAATCACAAGCGCTTTATAAATTTGTATCTTCTGTGACTGAATCACCACTCTAAGTTCATTGTAAAATGGATAAAGCACACTTATTGTTTTTGTCTTGCGATATTGTATGAGACACTGTTTTCCCTTGGTCTTCATTTTCAGTGTGTCTTGGCATGGGCAGCTATTTTTCATCAGAGTGGTCTTTATTTGGACTAGAAAGTGAATGGGCCACCGTATCTAGCTCAGGCCCCTGTAGGCTGTAGAGAGGGTGAAGCCGGAAGTGAATTAGGCCTCATCATAACGCGAAGTTGTCGTGAGGACTCGATTGGGACCTCAGGGGTCTCACGCTCCACCGGCTAAATTGAAAAGGCTTTGTCCAGTCACGCGTTGTGGGTCATAAATCGAGATAATGATACCAACAGCTGACGCGACAAGCAGAACTACTTTCTTTTACTTCATTTGTGCACTAACTGGAGAAATTTAGAATTAGACTTTTAAACACTATCCGATCGTCAACTTTTTTCGGGAGACTTAAATCTCAATGTAGTTTGCGCAAAGACGATGTGCAATTTTTGGAGGTGTATTGACGATGATCAACGTTAAAACGGAGAG
>NMRA01000108.1:761854-787468 GCA_002633005.1 Phoronis australis | reverse complement strand
GACGAGCTAAGACAGACGCACGCTTCCGGAGGTGGTACCGTTTTTTTTTTTAGTCCTCTCGATTTTTGTCGGCAAAAAAGGTCCACACCGACTTTTTCAAGGCTGCCTGCGCGCATGTTTCGGGCCGTAAAAATTTCCGCGTTTTTCGCCATTTGTCATTCCAAGCCCTGCTACAAATAGTGATAACTTTACCAGATGTGGTTGCATGACTTCTCCGCAGCACAAACGGTAATGGGGCTCCCACATTTTGAGAACCAGTTTTTTGCACTCAATCTGGTTCTCAAAGTGTCATGAAATATGTGATATGTTTTTACAGCGTATGTTAGTTTTGATGGTATTATTACTTTGCTAACATGTTTCTCGTGTAATTATGGTACTGTAACTTGTTTTTGTTTCATTTGAGTGATTAATTCAATGGCCATTTGTCATCCGCATATGTTTTGATTTCTTTATAGTAAACAAGATGACATAGTGGTCATTCTCAGAACAGTTGGCAGACGCACATGACCGTCATCATATATGGCAGAAACAATAGTGAATTTCTTCTGATTGCTATGTTAGTTCTAAGAGTTGTTTACTGTTATTTCATGTATGAATTTGAACCATGAAGTTTATTTCATTTTTGCAGGTCTAGGGTTTGATCTTTGCTCTTAGTCCTGTTCTTGGAAGGTCATAGCTGGAATTTTGAAGCACGCATATGGAAACTTTTCCCACCCCTTGATACACCGGTTGATACACCCCCATTTTGGTTGATGTGAATTCATTACAGGCTGATGATAAATGATCATCGCTCGAAGTGTCATTCAGGGAAACCTTCAGGGGAAACCTTCTTTTGCTCTGTGATGATAAATCGTAAATTGTCATGATTGAAGATTTACCTAGCATGAAAAATCGTATCGGCTGTTAATAGGAATTGTTATCTTTTATCATATTTTGAACAATTATCAACCCAAGTTGCCTGTGGTAGAATTACTGCGTTTTTTCTGTTTCAATCTTAGGTTCATTTTCAATTTGAATTTCAGTATTGAACAAGCACGTCTTCTACCATTAGTCACCACTTGGTGCCAGGTAGTGGCAACAGGAATCTACTGATGAGAACCTAATTTTTGAGAGGCCCGCCATATACTCCTGAAGATGGCGTCAGTTGAGGAATCCTGCAAGACTGCCCTGGAACTTTGTGATATGGTAAAAGTTGCTGTTTTGAAGAGAGACAAGATTTTCAAAACGGATAAAGATGCTGACAGTTACATTGAAAGACTTACCAATGTCGTAACAAAAGTGAAAAGTGAGTTTTGGGCATTTTCATTTTGTTAATCTACTGGGGCAGATCCAGAGAGATGGGGGCAAGGGTCTGGTCCACACCACTTGTACTGACCATTGTTTGGATAGCCATGTTGTAGTGCCACCTACAAAACTATGACGCTTTGCACTAATTTGTATACATAGTAGTGCATTTTGCAACCCAGCCCCTGCAGAGACACATGCCTTGATATCAATAATTGAAGGGCCTTTCGCACTACAGATTTATAGTGTTGGACTAACATACTGTACACTGAATGTGAAATTTGATTTGGAACAGTTTAAGTTTAGGACGATACTAAAGTACATGCTTGAAAAAACGTACTAGAGAGCGGACTGCTGATATTCCGATTAAGAAAGTGCGGTGCGAAAGGTTCAATTCGGATTATTTTTCTTGACCGTACTAAATTGTGTCGCTGTGTTCTTCTTGCCAGCTGCTATCTGTACAACCTTTAAGTACACATCTCAAAGCAACAATTCTAACACGTAAGGAAGTTGTAACTGGTTACCAGATAAAACCAAGGTTCCAATCAACACTTGGAGCAAGTTATTCACTCCAGGTATTCTCGAGAAAAAGGATCGCAACAGTGTGGCGACACTACATGTGTAGGGTGAAACTTATAAAGTTAGCACAGTGGAATGTTGGTCCAGTCAAATGAGAAATGCGACAATTTGTGACAGTAGGTTATCACGCTGATCTGAATTATGTTCCAATGGCAAATTAGTCTGAATTAAATGTAATGGGAAGGCGGATTATATTTCCACCTTATTAGTTTGTGGTCCATCACACACAATAGAGATGTTTCTGAAACCTTGGTTCACAGGCTGGGTGATTTAATTTTTCACCTATTTAGCACACAAATTGTATTTGTCAAGCTTATCAAAAATAAAGGTTAAGTAGATTTTAGGCCATTTCAAGCTTGGTTTGTACTATGAGGACATCGTAGAACAACATTTAATTAAAGTTTCGCTGTTAGAACGAAATTATTGCAGGTTGTCAACTTGTGAAAACAGAAAAACAGAGAAATAATTATGTGCAATTATTTTTATGCAAAATTATTTAAGAATTATCATAACTCTACCTGTAGTAGCAGCAGCTTTTTCATAACTTTTAGAACTGAAGTTCCTTTCATGCTCAATGAATGATAGACAGGTACACGTGTCTCTTTTAGCATTCAAGATGACAGCTGGATCAAAGAAGCTGTTAAAAGTGAACCGTGTGCTGGCAAGATTGTACACAGCCAGGGCCAGTCTGTGGGTCGTATCCTACCAGATGGCACCCGATGTCGTTATTAAGCAGCCCCCGAATGACCTCACAAAAGCCACTTGCGCACTCTCCGATTGTGCTGAAGCAATGTTCTTAAGGTAAATCTGGCGACATAGAGAGTTTCTGTACCTACGACCACCAAACTTTGCTCGAGTCTCTTTTCCATAGTTGAGCAGACCTGACTAGATATTGAAGTCTAAGATTAACTGTAGTAAACAACTAAAAAACCCACAAATCAATAAAATAAGTTAAATTATACCACAATATTAGCGTCAAATGGCAGATACAACCGTGTAATAACCCATAAAGTTATCTCACTAGTGAGATAACGATTTGGCGGGAAATCGAGGACGGGGTCAAACCCGGGTCCTTAATTTTGCTGGTCGCCGACTTTACCACTACACCACGCAGTGACTGATGTCATCAAGAGTGAAAATAGAATACTTAAATGAGCACGCGCAATAATCGCACGTTCAACAAACCGCATTGTACTGTACTTATACGCTACAAAAACTAAGACACATAATTTCCATAAAAATGATATCTTCATTCGGTGAAATTTTTCTCTCATGTCCTCTTACTTGTAAATCACCGATCTCTAGTTTGAATGCGGGTATCGTGTCGTCAGGATCTTTGACTTGAGAATTATATTCAGTTACCAGTGGTAACCTACTTTAGCAGACGATAATTTCCCGGTCGAAGCTTAGCGTGAAAAAAAACGTGTTTTAAGCTATAATAGTTGGTAAACCTTAATTTATAAATTCAATTTATTTCTATAATATTTAAGTTTTCAATTGGTTTTGAGTAAAAGCATTATTTGACAAAAATAGCCGGGCTTTTCTTAAAAGGTCACGACCTCCGACCCCGGGCCTCTGACATAGAAAGTAGTTACAAAGCCGTGGAGAGTCAGAAAAGGTAAATCGATTCATTGCAATGTTTCTCGTTTAGTATGTGGTATAAATAGATTATTACATGTTCTCAGCCGTTATCCCCCTTACCTAGAGCCCTCGTGGATTTTGGAGAATTATCACCCTCGGGGCTAACGCCCCTCGGGCGATAATTCTCCAAAATCCACTCGGGCTCTAGATAACGGGGGATAACGACTTCGCCATGTAATAATCTATATGTATTAAAAAGATAGTAAAAGTAAAAAGTTTACACACGGTGAAGTAGGAATTGAATTAATTTAACAGTGGCGCTAGTTCATTTGGAACTGGGCCATTGTTGTTGATGAGTTTCATAAATTTTAGTTGATATATATTTATGATATTGATAATTTTTTATACTTGAAGTTCTAAAATAAACAACATAAACAAATTTAAGACAAACAGCAGTGAACAACTAAAACCAATAAAACACATGAAGCAGTTAGTTAAGACATTAAAAACAACAGGGCAAATGAAAGACGTATTTGATTCAACTTATCAGAGAAATTGGATTTTGAACTGGCATATTGTTCTTAAATTTGAATCAAGTTTATTGCAAAAAAAACAAGTAAATTCTCACCAATTTCGGACAAAACTAATTGACAAAAATCAGGGCTTGGAATTTTCCGCGGAAACGCGGATTTCCACTTTTTTCAAATGTGCTTTCCGCTTTTTTTATAATATTTCCGCGTAAAAAAATCGGATTTGATATAAAATATCTGCGGCAAATTCCTTTCTTACCGTGGCGTTGCAGATGACGTTCACCTCGAAAAGCGGAAGTTGCTCTTTATGTTTCGGAGGAACGTAAATTGTCAACATTGCCGGGGGGGGGCAGCGTGGTGGGATTTTCAATGGCGTCTCGTGTTATTGTTAAGTGCGGAGACAAATACTGCCGCCCTGCAACCAAAAATGTGTGGGTTGGGGGTTGGGAGTGGACGGGCGAGCTAAAAGGACGCAGACGCATGCTACTCATGGTGGTAACGTGTTCACATTGATCATTTCAAGGATGGCTATCGGGCATGATTTGGGCCGTAAAAGTTTCCGCGTTTTTTGTCATTGGTCATTTGACTTTGTTGCTAACGTCCACATTTTTTAACAATTTTTCTGATGGTGTGGTACAACTTGTCTGGAGCTGTGACACAACTCTTGACCATAGAAAACCATTTGTTGCTACAAGTTCATGGAAAAATATAAAACAAAATTTTCACTTGTCGACCGTATTGTGGACTAAACTGATGAGATTTTACTGTAGGTTTCACAAGGCCAGGTTATTCAGAGATGGGTGAGAGTTGGCTGTTGACACAAGAAAGTTTACTCACCAGTCTGAAATCCTCCCACTGTCTTGTGGTTAATGAAGTGAATGAGGTGGCTTACTTGGTTGGATAAGATCAACTCCCTCGGTTAAAATAAACTAATTAAAAGCTACTAATGCACCATTAAGTCAGTTGATTACTGTGTTACACAATTTTGAAGAGTCTTAACATTTTCACAGTATATACTGGAGAGTGAATTTGTTGAAATTTTCTTTCCATGGATCGAGGAATAATTGCTGTAGAAAGTGATGAAGCCTGCGCTTTCTTTACCTCTGTTGCCCAGAACTACATGATGACAATTGGCTTGTCTTTATTTCTAACTGCTGATCATAAGTGATTGGTTTATTGTTGTGTTGTGTCCTGGGAAGAGTTGGTCAATGGGATCTCTCGTCCTGGACAGATTTATTCACTATAGGCCACAGTTGTTTGCAGCCTGTTTTTGGCCAGTAATTAGAGACAGATAAACACCTTGTGACGCATCAAGTTATTTTCTGAAGATGGATGACATCAACTGTTATGGTATTTTTGAAGGAATTGCTGGTGGACCTATGAATGTTGAAAGGGGGACTGAACCACAGTATTTGAAGGAAAAGTGTACGCGTAGCTGTTGAAAACATCATTATGATTGCGTTTATTTTTGTACCTTCACTAAATCCACCTGTGGGAATGCAGTAATATTCATCTCTGGCAAGCTTGTGGTTAACTTTTGTTTCCCATGAAATGTTCCGAATTTCTTATAAAAATAAGTAACCAACGTTGACATTTATTAATTTTTCTACAATTTTTCGCAGTGTTTTCTGGTAATACCAAGGTGCAGACATTTAACATTGAAAAATATTATTATTTTTGGTATATATCTTTTATGGAAAAATGAAAACTTGAAATGTAATTACACGTGTCTGCCATATTGAGTCCTAAATATGGATGGAAAGTGTGACGTCAACTGACTAGGGTTGCCTAGGAGATTCCGCCATCTTGGTTTTAACCCTTGCCATTTCTTTATGGGAAATTCGGCACTAGGTCAAAATTGTAACTGGAAAATCACCAGTTAATCTAGAGTTAATCTGTATTTTAGAACACACATGATTAATATGCTAATCTGTGCAGTTTATAGATACTGTGCATCAGATTTCAAAAAGTCTTTTTTGTGGAATTTGGCTGATTTGAACAAATGTGTTAGACAATAAACGGCCGCCATGTCGTTGGCCTCCAGTTGGGAGTAAATGACATAATCACGTCGCGTTACTTTTGGTGGGGTTTTATCATATTTGTTTTCTTTTGTTCCGTTGTCAGCCCTCACTTCATTGACACTTACATGATCAAGTACCAAGTATACACTCTACTCTACAATGAAGTGTTCGCAGTTCAAGAACTGAAGAAAGCCCTGTGTTATGCGGTGGACCAGCGCTCTGACATGGAGTCGTCCATTAGGAAAATGGTCACGAACATGTACTCCCAATATATAATCAAAGGTAACTATGGTGATGTTGTTGACCTTTATTAAAGGGTCGTGTTGAATTAGTGATATTGTCCAAAACGCACACAAGGTACTGTCAAATTTCACCCGTTAGGGTCGCAATGTGGCATTTTGTCTATTAGTCAGATATGTAGCACCAGAAATTAACGCTTTTCTGTGTTCAGTTTCATTCCGTAGCTACTGTCAAAAAATATTTTGAAAAATTGTTGGCATTCACAATAATTGAAAATTGAAAACGGGGAGGTTTTAGTCCTTATTTTTGTCCAAAATTGAGTAAGTTTTACCATAAATTGGAGGGGTTGTTAACGACCTGCATGCACCTGAGAAAATGGAAGTAAAATCATGGAAGATGAGAGGGGGACAGGGTCTGTTAAAAGTGCATCTTTTGCACACTTGAAAATGCACGGTCCTAAACCTGGTCATTGCGCCTGCAGTCATTAATTTGTATTTTACTTTTAGTTTTGTAATTTTTCTCGGTATTGTAGGTAGCAGAAGTAGTATTTTTAATTAATAAAAACAAATTAATCCAGTCGCACAATCATTGATCACTGCATTTTGAACTTAGTGTTACGTCTGTACCACCAGCAGAATGGGTAATGACGTGGTTTCCAACACTAGAGGAAGTAAGTGCCACATGACACTGTGTTTTGTGCCAGTCTTTTAATTCCTGCACTTTTTGTTTTAGGAAAGTGGAGGCTGTGTTCTACCAGTGGGTCACAGCCTTCAGCACGCTCGTTTACGGCTCATGTTCAGGTTGGAAAGCTTCTCTACGTGTATGGAGGTTTGTATAGCGTTGAAATCATAATACCCCTTGTGAAAATCTACTTTTGTATAACACCAATAATTTTTAGTAGCTTTTTTGTGCCCACATATTTTTAAATGTGGGTACATGTCGTCGTCATCTCTGTCTGGGCGTCTGGCGTCTGCTGCTGTATCTCCAAAGCTCTTGCAGGATCAGTGCTGTAGTGGTAAAATTAGAGGTAAGTAGGTGCCCAGAGCCCACCGTATCACCTTGAGCACTGAACGTAACTTACGGTGCGTAGGTGCTACGTTCAAATGCCAAAAGGTGGTTGGCTTCACTTTCGTGCGCCTACGCCCCACTACAGCACTGCAGGATCTTGTTGAAATTTGGTAGGTATGTTCCTTTGAAGCTGACGACAGATGACAAAAAGTTTCGGACCGGAGTTCCTTGATAGAAATTCGGCAAATAGATTTTTATTCAGGAGACGACAATGCCATTCCATTCTCGGATGGATTTGATGTATTTTATGCCACCTTGTGGCTGTTTTTGTTATTTTTGCGTCCGTTTTCTGGTGTTCACCTCTCTATCTGCCAAACCGCTCATAGAATGATGAAAATTTATAGATGTGTTTCTGATGAGAAGGCCACGTCAGACGTTGATTTTCTGACAGGTCGCACTTTTGTGTCACCCTCTAGTTGCGATTTTGTTATTTTTTTTGCGTCTGTGACTGATTCTTCTTAACCCTTAGAAGGAGCTTTGTGAAATTTGAAAGATGTGTTCCTATGGAGCCGGTGACAATCGGTGTCTAACTGATTTGAATATCAATGTGCCCCCTAGTGGCAAAATGTTTTTTTTTTGCGTTTGCCTCTGTATCTTCGAAGTTCATCGATGTATTTTCATGAAATTTGACAAATAGGTTTCTATTATGGAGAAGACAATGCCTTCCCATTTTGGGACAGAACTGATGTTTTCCGTGCCACCTGGTAGCCGTTTACAAATTTTTACAGATGTTTTTGACATCCGCCTTTCTATCTGCCAAACCACTCAAAGGATCATCATGAAAATTAACGGTTGTGTTCTCTATATGGAGACTGCGGCTGACGTTGATTTTTGCATGGTTTCCACTTCTTTGATGTTCCCTATAGGCAATTTTGCTTGTTTTTTTGCATCTACAGATTTATCTCTTTTAAATTCTTTGAAGGATCTTTGCAAAATTTGGTGAATATGCTCCCATAAAGTGGCAACAGGTGGCGATGAGTTTAAGACCAATTGGACTATAGCTGTGCGACCTAGTGTCAATTTAATTTTTTTACGTGTGCCTCTATATCTTTGGAGTTCCTTGATTTATTTTCATGACATTTGGCAAATAGTTGTTTTAAAGAGACGGTGCCACCTTCTCAATTCAGACAGGTTTGAGATATTCTGCGCCATCTAATGGCCATTTTAATGATACTAAAACACGTGTGGAAGCACACCATTTGCAGTGGTGTCGTAGGTGTGTTTCACCACTCCACAATGCTCTTCTTTATTTTAAACTCATTCTATATAGTGTGATCTATTCTAAAACGTGTTTCTGTCTGTATTTCAGGTCAGCATGGTAAGCAAGTGTTCAGCAGTGTGTTCTTTGGTGACTTGTTCTCATTCAACCTGGAGACCAGGGAGTGGAGCTGTCTCCATACTGGCAGTGGTCGTAATACACCTACTCCCTGCTCGGGGGCGCTGCTGTGTTACTACAACGGCTCTCTGTACTTACACGGTGGATCAAACGACTACACGTGAGTCAATACTGTAGTGCACACCAAAAGTAGTTTCACTAAATTACACGGAATTTTCTATGATGGTGACTGAGTGCGAGGGGAATTTTGCGTCATGGGGGTGAGTGCTAAGGGAATTCTGCATCATGGGGGTGAGTGCGAGAGGAATTCACTGTCGGAATCTAAAGTCTTGATGGATTATCACCTGTAAACGTGATCTGCATACCCTGAGTACCAGATGCGCATACGCTTCCTTATTGAGCGATGAGGACTTAAGCATGGCATCTCACTGCTAAAGACTGGAAATTAACTGAAAAATATGGGCCTGGGGTCTAATTTTTATTCTAAATTGAAGTCGAAATTATTTTTGGCATTTTCTATTCTACTTTTGTGAGAACCCAGCCTTTGCTCTAGTACATCATGGTTTGTGCATACAAGTTTCTAGACCAAATCTGTGCTTGATGACCTTTGTATTTCAAGCTGCAAACTAGCACTCACTTGAGATTTTACTAGACTAAGTAAAGCTTTAAAATTTTGAGTTCAGACTCGAACTTTTAGTCTTAATCACGGGGTCATCAAGTACAGACTAGTATTAGATAGTTGTTCATGTAAGCCGTTTTGTGTACTGGAGTGCAGAATAAAAGATACTTGTTTGCATAAATGACAAAATAATTTAGATTTCGAGTACAAAGATTAGACCCCGCGTCCTGGTGTGTACCATCAAAACTGCTCTGGTGATGTTTGGCATGTTCTGTGTACGGACATGTATTCTTGATATATAAGGCACCCAAATAGTAAATATTGTCGAGAGCCATTTATTCACTTGTGTGGGTTTGGAGTATACACTGCCGTGTTCTAGACAAACATGCCTGCAATTAATTACCATCATAGAAATTACTTACTTTTGTGCCTTAATTGATTCAAATGCTCAAAACGAGCCAGGTATTATTTCACTTGACGTTGTACCGCACTTGCCTGGACTATGTGGCCTGTAAGGCTCTATCCATCCATACATTGTCACTGTTTTATTGTTAGTTGTGTCTGTGTTAAATTTTTGACATTTGGCGCCTTGCTATGTTGAGAAAAATGTCTCGCGGAATATCGAGTCACATAAGCTTATATGCAGCGAGAATGAGGGAAAACACTCCTATGCAACGGATATTTAAGATGCCTGGATAGGTAGTAAGTTATGGGCCACCTTGTACCTTGTTTTCCAGACAAGGTAATACAAATGCGGGACATTAATCTTGATCATGAATTCTATTCTCCTCAGTGTCCTTGATCAACTGTTCACCTTCAACCTGCAAAGTCGTTCCTGGTCGCCTCTCAAGGTCAAAGGTCGCTTGAAACGTCATGACCACGGGGGCTGCATCCATAAGGACATGATGTACATTTTCGGAGGTTTTCGTGGAAAAGGTGGTGAAACCAATGAAGTCAACTTCCTTGACATAAAGGCAAAAAATTGGAAGCGTGTATGTTTCATGGTTTCTGCGATCAAAGTTTTTAACAAAGTATCTGTTTGTCAAACATTCACTTGGTGTTTCTTCTTTTTCTCATTTCTGAAGTGTGTGGAATCAAAGTTTTATCTATAAGATTCCTGGGTGTCCAAAAGCANATTACCCGAGTTCGTTTGAATCGTTAACGACTTTGATGACGGCCAGTAGCAGACCAGATCTAACAAAATCCCAGATACTTTTTTCAACGGGCATTTTCTCCCTTTTCACTTCGCAAATTTAGCTACTCGAATGCACAAGTCAGTTAGAGAGCACTGATTCAACTTTCACGCCGGCAACTTGGCTTGCGCTCTAGAGACTTTCAATGGCAGTTGTGAAGAACAGTAAGGCCGTACCTGCATGAATGAAGTCAATTTTGAGATCCGAAATTTGTGAGCATTTAACGCAGCAGGTAAGAGCATAATCTAAACATTTTCTCGATGATCTAAAAACTATATTTTGGCGCGTAAAAATGGCGGGAAAATTTTGCGACCTGGCATTTACGAATGCGAGCTGGATTTTGAAAATGCGACCTGGGATTTTGGCTAGGTCGCAAAATGCGACCTGGCGATTTTAATAGCGTCGAGCCCTGAGTATACACTGCAGTGTTCTAGACAAACATGCCTGCAATTAATTACCATCATAGAAATTACTTACTTTTGTGCCTTAATTGATTCAAATACTCAAAACGAGCCAGGTATTATTTCACTTGACGTTGTACCGCACTTGCCTGGACTATGTGGCCTGTAAGGCTCTATCCATCCATACATTGTCACTGTTTTATTGTTAGTTGTGTCTGTGTTAAATTTTTGACATTTGGAGCCTTGTTATGTTGAGAAAAATGTCTCGCGGAATATCAAGTCACATAAGCTTATATGCAGCGAGAATGAGGGAAAACACTCCTATGCAACGGATATTTAAGATGCCTGGATGGGTAGTAAGTTATGGGCCACCTTGTACCTTGTTTTCCAGACAAGGTAATACAAATGCGGGATATTAATCTTGATCATGAATTCTATTCTCCTCAGTGTCCTTGATCAACTGTTCACCTTCAACCTGCAAAGTCGTTCTTGGTCGCCTCTCAAGGTCAAAGGTCGCTTGAAACGTCATGACCATGGGGGCTGCATCCATAAGGACAAGATGTACATTTTCGGAGGTTTTCGTGGAAAAGGTGGTGAAACCAATGAAGTCAACTTCCTTGACATAAAGGCAAAAAATTGGAAGCGTGTATGTTTCATGGTTTCTGCGATCAAAGTTTTTAACAAAGTATCTGTTTGTCAAACATTCACTAGGTGTTTCTTCTTTTTCTCATTTCTGAAGTGTGTGGAATCAAAGTTTTATCTATAAGATTCCTGGGTGTCCAAAAGCATCAAAGCTCTTGAATATGTCTTGCCACATTTTCATGAGTATTCTAATTTTTGATCAGTGTCTCACTGCAATTGAAAAACCATGTCCCCACAGAATAACTCTGAATAATCAATGAGAATTAGGGTCTGACCAGTACAAATATGTGGACATTTATGACCAGCTTCTTTTTTGACCAGATACCGGATAGAGATAGCACTGTTTGGACTTTTTATTTCTTTCCACATGGTACCTTGACTAGCACATAGTAGGCAGAGTTCTTGCATTAGGACGTTCGCTCGTTCACCCCAACTTTGCTGGTTGACTATTGTAGCCAGTGTCTTCCGCAATTGATTTACACCATTGTTGTATTCATGGTTGGAGGACCAGCTTTCTTTTGTTTGATAATTGCTCTAATCTCCTATAAGGTCATATCTATGCTGTCTGGTCTGTGCTGTTAAAAACTATTTGAAGTAAAAACAATAACAAGTCTGAATTCCTCTTCAAATGGTGATCATGTTTAGTTATGAATCACCAAAATTGCCACTCAACAACCGAAGTTGGACAATCTATTCTGTCCAAACTCATTACAGTTTCAGAAACTCTTTGAAGCATGCTACCTAAGTGGGTTTACTGTTGTCATACCAGACAAAAGACTGCTCCGGCAGTTAACAAAGGCGCAACATGGTATTGGACATTCAGAACTGGCATAGTCTGGCAGTCATTGAGAAGTAGAATGCTCTAATATGTGCTAATCAATGTAAGTGCTGCTAAAGTATACAGAGGTTCATGAGTAAGGGAGACATTGTGTGTTGGTATGGTAATTTTCTTATTTTGCATAAAATAATTAACAAAAATTGTTTTTTTCTGTTTTTCAATGTTTGATTATCTAATGCAATTTTTAGCAAATATTTCTTTATCGTCTCCTAAATACAAAGTTATATAGACTGAAACTCTCAATCTAGACTGATTTCATATGTTGGCTACACAGGTCTCATTTCCTGCCAGCCATGACCAGCCGGACCCCAGATACGAGTTTGCATTCTGGCACAATGAGAGTCAAGGGACGCTGAGTGTATTCAGTGGCAACCCAGGAACTTGTGAGGACGACTGTATGGCGACCAAGCCATTTGGTGAGTTGCATAATTGGTTCAGTCCCTTATTATAATGATAAAAATAAAGTTGCAATGATTCTTGATTGGACAGGCTTTGAATTGTTAGGGATATTACAACTAGACAAAACTGAGTTTTCTCAGTTTTTCAACTTTTTCCACAATCGCATTGAGGTTATCATTGGCATTTGACCATTAATGTCACAGACTATTCTGGGGACAAAGATTGAATTTTTCCGTAATTTCTGCGAAAGAACTAAGCTGCCTAATGACAGTCAGTCTTCATGAGCTTGTTCCGAAACAGTAACGACATGTCAGTCAAGAAATCACCAGTTTGGAACAAACTGAGACCAATTTTGTAACTATGGTGACCCAAGTTGTTTTTGATTGGAGGCATTGGTTTATTGGCCATGTGATTCTCCATGGCACTTCAGTTTACTTGCTTGATTCCAATCTGACAGAATGTTTGTGGGAACTCATAAGTGGCTACGGTCTCTTCATCTCGTTGTGCTTTAATCCTGAACATAACCCGACCTTTGACCTGTTGTAGCCAGCAGGTATCTCTTGTGGTCCCTCNGCAAAGCTTCTCGCCTCAAAAACGCACTTCTCGGGGGTGGCGACGGGGCACTGTCGGGAATCAACACAGACGGAATGGCATCCTTCTTCAGGCGTTGTTTCGCAGGGACCTTCATCAGTTCAGCGTACAAATCCCTTTCGTAACCGGAGGGCAGAAAGTGCTTGCCACACACACTGTAATTCTCCACTGCTTTGTACGTTGCATGGACGGGTAACGCTGCGTTCTTCACACGAACGAGCCAAGTACGGCGAAGTGTGTCATCCATCGGAAAGCGATGCAAAGGTACTCCCAAAGCGCGCGTGAGCCGATAATTAGTACATTCTGGTACGCAGCAACAGTGTGGCATGTTGACTGACTAATAAATGGAAGCAAACGACGACGGAACTTAACACAACCGAGGTAGAACAATGGCTGACTCGGCAGCTCTCACAGTCATACTATATGAAAAGAAATTGGCGCGAAATGCTTGCCTCCTGTCACTTCCGCAGTAGCGGATGAGTAATTAATAAAATTACGAAAAGCTGTAATTAAGTGGAAAATATGTCTAGGATAACCAACCAACCTTATTTTAGCTCAAAATGACATGGAAAAAGGTTGCCTTCGCCTTTAAGACAACTATTCTGTGCGTATATGTGAGCAAATTTGGCATTCTCTATTCTTGGCATCTCTTAGAATCACATCTCTGTGTTAATTGATATTATGTTTTGCAAAACAGATAAACATTTCAATTTTACAATACTAAATAGACGTTATCTTCCCTATTAGTTTTTGACACACTTCTTTGGAATTGTAGTTTCCTCTCAGAGTATTTTGTTGGAGTCTAGCACTTGATGTATGCTTGACAATTTCTGCAAATCCTTTTATTTCAGAGGTGTTTCCACGTCTGCCACACTACAGAGTCCCTGTGCTGTATATGCTATCTGTACTTCAATGATCTTGTCGTTCTGAAGAGCAATAAATGGTGAGTCATTGTTTTCTTCATTGTCCCACGTGTACATGACGTGTATGGGCTGACTTGAACCTAGGTGGCAGTGTTGGGCGGTGTCATACGGCGTATTTGACCTGCCAGTGTTCACATAGTTGCTATGTCGCACAATAAACTTGTTTTAAGTAGAATCTGCTTGATTTGGACAAAGTTTGATGGTACGGTTTTTCTAGTTCGTGCGGTTGGTCTTTCTGATAAGTCAGGTTTCGCCATAGATCTGACTGGCGTGAGTTTTACTGTACTGTAACAGTTACTGTTTTTATGCTAAATAAATTGTCCTGTTAAGCGTTGGTTTACTTTGTATTTGCTGTGCTTAAATGAAGAGCTGACTGTTGCAGTGAAGTGAGTTTTTTTTTGGTCTTCACCTTTTATGAGGTTAAATCTGGGAATACGAGTGGAGTTATGCAGTCGCTAGTATTTTCAAGACAGTGTAGATTTTTGCCTGTCTACAGATGTCGTGTCATAGTCTTTCTCCTTTCAACTTCCAGGTACCTGGTGGAGTCAAGTGGCCATGTGCCCCGGGAGAGAGCAGGGGGAATACTGGTGGAGTGGCTGGGCCTAGTTTACACTCTGTTTGGTTACAGCACTCTTAGCCCAGACAAGAACATAGCCCTCGGCTTACCTATTGACTTTAATGATGTCCATTGTTGTAGTATTGGAGATAGATCCAGGATCAACTTCTTGTAGGTATTATTATTGATATTCATATTTTTTTACATCAAAGTTATTGATACTTTTGCATTTCTCACTAGTTCCAGTATGCCGACTGAAGTAACCATCTTAAATGAAGGCCCTTTATTTATATGCGCCCACATATTTATGTGTGGGTGCCGTCATATCTGTCTGAGTGGGTGTGTGGTGTACGCGGCTGTATCTCCAAACCCCTTGCAGGATCTTTATGAGATTTGACAGATGTGTTTCTATGAAGCTGACGACTGACGACCACGAGTTTCGTACCAATTCGACTACCGCTGTGCCCCCTAGTGGCAATTCTACGTTTGCCTCTGTATCTTTGCAGACATTGATGAATTGTGGGACATTTAGCGAATAGGTTTCTGTTTAAGAGATGATAACTCCTTACTGTTTTCGGACGGATTTGAGGTATTCTGTGCCTCCTGGTGGTAATTTTAAATTTGAGTATGTTTTTTGACGCCCGCCTTCCCATCTGCCAAACTGCTTAAAGAATCATGAAAATTGGCATATGTGTTCCTGATGAGAAGACCATGGCTGACTGTGATTTTCAGACAGGTTCGACTGCTGTGATGACCCCTAGTGGCAATTTTTCTTTGCGTCCACGGCTTTACCTCTTTGGACGATCTTTGTGAAGTTAGGCAGATATGTTCCTATGGAGATAATAACGAATGATGACAAGTTTCAGACCAATCCGGATGCAGGTGTGTCCCCTACTGGCAGCTTTAGTTTTTTGTTTGCCTCATCTGAGTTCCTTTGATGAAATTAAGCATAAAGAGATGATGACACCTTCATGTTTTCAAACGTGTTTAATGTATTCTCCGCCACTACGTGACAATTTTTTTGATTACGTTTTTGCCATTCGCCTATGTCCACCCAAGCTTTCAAAGGATCTGTATGAAAATTGGCTGATGTTTTCCTGGTGAGAAGACCACAGCTGACACTGATTTTCGGATGTCTTTGACTTCTGTGGCGACCCCTGGTGGCATTTTTTGCTTTTTGAATCCACAGCTGTATCTCCTTAAC
The DNA here is from genome assembly GCA_002633005.1 of Phoronis australis. NCBI lineage: Eukaryota > Metazoa > Phoronida > Phoronidae > Phoronis > Phoronis australis. Next base: position 771,463 of record NMRA01000108.1, on the reverse strand, counting down.
TCTTTGGAGGAACTTTGTGAGATGTGGCAGATATGTTCCAATGGAGATGATAACGGATGACAACGAGTTTGAGAACATTCCGACTATAAGTGTGTCCCCTAGTGGCAGTTTTAGTTTTTTTGAGTTTGCCTCTGTATCTTTAAAGTTCATTGTTTTCCTATAGGTGTGACAGTGGCTGTCCACGACTTTGGACGATTCTGACAAACGCTTTCCTGTTTTGTAAAGTTTCAAGTTAGATAGATAACACAGTAATTTTCGGTAATTAAAAATCAATTTTATAACTGTGCCATCTTGGAGTGAAATGTGAATTCTGTTTGAATCCTCTAATTCTGTGAAAGAAGTCAAATTCTGTGTATGCTGTCTGTTTTCTGTTATTTCAGAAAATCAGGGTCTAATTTACAGCATACAGTAAATGACCCGCTTCAAACATTTGTGTTCTTGCCAAGTATTAATAAAGTATTTATATTTCAGCTGTAACAGTACCAACTGCAGCAAAAGAGAAGACAGGGCCAATGGTCTCAAGTTTCTTCAGTGTGCGAGATGTAAGTTGATGAGATACTGTAGCCGTGACTGCCAGCGAGAACACTGGAGGCTTGAACACAAGCAGGTGTGTCAGCCTTGTACAGCAGAGTGTGGTCTGAGCAAGTAGACTGAAACATCAAGAGGTGGCTCTTGAAGTGCTCATTTTGGACTGAGCAAGTGGTCAAAGTGGGACATAGTTTTGTGGTTGAGTCTCATTGGTGTTTAGTTTGGACTGAGTAATTAGACTGAATCATCAAGAAGTGGCTCTTGAAGTGCTCGGTGGGGATTGAGCAAGTGGTCAAAGTTAGTTTTGTGGTTGAGCTCCATTGGTGCTCAGTTTGTACTGAGTTATTAGACTGAGACATCAAAAAGTGGCTCTTAAAGTGTTTGGTTGGGACTGAACACTTGGTAGAAGTGGAACATAAGTTTGTGGTTGAGCTCCATTGGTGCTCAATTTGGACTAAGGAAACAATGCTGGTTTATGGTTTGCAGTGCTCGATTAGTAAGCAGCTATTGAGCGTGACCCCGGAACATAACACATAGTGAGAGGTCATTGGCACTCATATCGAATCGGGTTAGATTTTCATGTGATGAGACGGTGAAAACAAAAAAGAGCGCAACTCCTTGGCCACGTAATTGGTTTATACTTTGAGAAACTGGGAACCAGTATTTGACACAGTGGTTAATTGGTTCTTATGCTAGGAAGTGAGTTGAAGCCAACACTAACGCAGGTAGCAAGGAGTGTTGATACTTTTAGCCTCAATTTAGAGATAGTTTGTTTTTATTTAAGCCTAGTTTAAAGTGACTATAAACCCACGTTCTGTCAAAGAAACTAACTTTTGATTTAGACAACTTATTGCTACAAAAGTGGTTTCCCAACTTGTTCCTTAAGTGAAAGTGGTTATTGTGTTTGGATAGAACTGGAAATTCGTTATTGTTTAAACCATGGTTGGCACATTAAGTGGTCCATCGTGACAAGGCAAGTGTTAAGTCTCACAGTCTGAAGCAATAAAAACTTTGTAACTTTTGTGAAAGCCAAGGAGTGACCATTTATTGAACAAGTTGAGACCAATTTCCCAACTGTAAGCAGTCTAACTCAAACATTAACTTTTTGGCAGAAGGCAGGTTTATAGGCATGAACAAAGTGCAATTTTAATACAACCTTTGATGTTAGCCATGATATTTGTTAATTGAAGTGTCAAAGGTGTAAGTTGTTTAATAGTTGAATAAACCAAAACTGTTTTTTATAGTAATATCGAGTGAAGTTGTATCGGGTGAGGTTTTTTTCTGTTGCTCAGATGTCGTGTTTTACCGTCTCCAGATTGTGTTTTAGTCTTGTATGGTCTTTTTTGATAGAGGTAGAGCCAGGTATGTAGTGGTGGTGGTGGTGGTTATATATGATAGTTGTAGTAGTGGTGGTGGGCGTAATGGTGATGGCTGCAGTGGTAGCGGTATTAGTTGTGGTGGTAGTGGTTGTAAATTTGGGGCTTGGAATTTTCCTCTTTTAAGGGATTTCCTCTTTTTTGGTTTCCAGTTTCCTTTTTTCTCTTTTTTTGTTTATGTTGGTTAAATTTTATAACGCAAAAATAAATTTCTATCACACAAGCTTTTAATTTTTGTGGAACGCTACATCACCTGGAGATTTTTTTTCTCTTTCTTGTCCTTGGCCATTCCAAGCCCTGTGCCAGTAATGGTGATGGTAATGGTTGCAATGGTAGTACTGGTGGTGGTGGTGGTAATTGAAGTGGTAGTAGTTGTGATGGTAGTGGTTGTCATGGTGATGGTAGTGGTTGTGGTAGAGGTTGTAGTCGTGGTAGTTGTGGTACAAACATTCCATTTTCATTAAAGATCAACTTGTACCAGTTCTTTATTACACATTTTGTTGTGCCTTTTTTAACAAACACGCATTAACAGGATTTTATCATAGGAGGGATCCGTCAAGAAACGAACATAGGGGGTGCTAGAGATTCGCCCATTTCAACCATGTTAAAGCAGCGGAGTGGTGACTTTGAAACCACCTCTCGATTCTCCCTGGATTCATGCCCGTTTAAAGGCACATACATTATACTTTTCAAGACAGAGGAAGGTTGATAGTGGGTATTTCTTATTTGGGATGTCTATGCATAATGAAGTCATTGGAGTTCATAGATTGCTTTGCTGGCATTTCTGTACAGACTGTTTGAAGTTTATATTTTTCACTTTATCTTTCCCTGTCTGTGTGCCTTTAATTGTTATCAATAGTATTTTGTGGTGCTTCCTTTACTTGAGACTGGTGTACGTGTTGCTCAATTTTCCTTCAAAAATATCATTTTAGGTGCTATTGAGATATTATTTGAAAATGTTCGTTACTTGTACAGCATGTTCAGAAGTTAATTGTACTTAAGGTTTTGAACTTGACTGTTGTGTATGTATTCCAGGATTTGAAAGTTTGTTGAACAAGTTCATAAAAACATTGTATTTAAGAGGATGAGAAGGTACTGTGGCAAGTAACAGTAAAATAAACATAAGTTCTGAGAGTACTGGTTTATTCTGGTTTATATCACAATAGGCTTGGAATATATTATACAAAGCGTAGACCTCCGAGTCACTCATCCACTGCATTAAAAGGATATCAAACATTGTTTTGGCCTACTAAAAGATATTAAAAAGTACTTAACCATCCAATTATCTAAAACCAAATCATGCTCTTTTAATTATAGACAACCCTCAAAAGTTAAAAGTAAAATTTGAAAACTTACTAAGACTGCAAAACAGGCAAGCGTAAGCTATGCTTTAGGCAAGTTACATGCCAACTGTAGGGAAAGGCCACCTAAGAACCATAAGATCAAATGCATGACTCGGATTAGTTGAATTCTGGTTTCATCAGACAAATGAGATGCCACATCAAGGATTGGTGGAAATCGCCAAAACATAGTTTGAAATTAGTTAAAAGGATTTCAATCCTCATAAAGGGCTAGTTCACCACCTGCACAAACAGAAAATCAAAGGAACTGGCCATTTAACTAGATGTACGTAATCGTTTATATAATCAATTTTTATTGCAGTAAATGTAGTATTCCAATACACAAATAAAATCTTCATAATGTTGACCCGATCAATGAAAGTTCATATTATAGAGCAAACCCTAATCTGTGAATCCAGAGGATGAAATCAAATTCTGTTGCCACTGACATTGCTGATTATAAGTACACTTCATAACAAATTACTACTTTCATTAAGTGCAGGATTCTTGTCCAAACAAATTACGACCTTTGTCTGTTCATTCAATTTTAACGTTTCCAAGCTACACATGGTACATTTTGACCAGTAAACAGTAGTTGATCCACTGACGGTAAAATATCAATTTACGAATCAATATGCCTGAAAAGTTAAATCATATTTTCTTATTTTTCATGGAAGATATGTAGCAACAAATAGCTGGATTTTCATGCTCAAGTTCTGTACCATAGCAGACGGCTATCATCTGACAGTAATTGACCCGTCGCAAGCTCCACCCCCTTGCGAAATGCCAACGAACAATAAGTTTTACCTGGCAACGTGTTGTTTGTTGGGTAAAATGGCGGCTTTGAAACGAAGGTGTGTCAAGAATTCTACATTCTGATTGGTCAGTTCAGCCGTCACTCAAAATCCTGGCGATAGGTCAGTTATGGAAATTTAAATCAAAAATGGCAATTTTGACAAATTGGTAGTTGTGACTCATCTTGTTAAGTTTAACTTTACTAAGAACCAAAGGTTTCCACTTGGAATTTCTTTACACCGAGTGGGACGAGAAATGTAAACACTACAAACAGTTATGAAAAAATTATGCACAAGTGTAATGCAACTAAACTACACGGTGTGTTTTGTGCCTGTGATTAGTTGGGTATTAGTCACAGTAGGGAAGTGCTTTTATGCTAGCTGCATAATTTGCAACTTCATTTTTGAGTAATTCTAACACAACTTATCAGGCCAGCTGCACACTTCACACCACTCATGTCAGATATCTTGGTTTCTCCATTGAGATGAGTTGTGTTGTGAATTGTGCAGCAGGCATTAGGCTGTCTTACAAGGAATTTCTGCAACAGGCCCATACCAAATGTATGCTGACTGAACATTTTCCGAATACAGGGTCATGGACCTACATTTGAGAGCCACAACTAAATTAACTATAATTTATCAAGGTTTTGAGGGTTTCCTAAAATGGACAGTGTCAGCAAGCGCAGTCAGTTGAAACAAAGACTTCAGTTTTTCCATGAGCCTAATTTTAATATAAACATCGTTTTCAAGAATATACATCATGGCAATCACCAACTGGGGCCAATTTCATGTCACATTTTACACTTGTTTTGCCCACCATTTCCGACATTACACCTGGGCTTACTTTTAGTGAACCAGAAACATACAAATATGAGGTTTCCAAACACACATCTTGGGGCTTACTATCAGAAATTACTACTGAATTTTAGCATCGTGCCAATAATAATGTTCAATTATAATTTTAGTTACACCCGACGACTTGATGACACTGTTGCCAATAAGGATCCCAGTTCCATCTAAGCGCCAATGACCTTCTTTATCATGTAGCCCGGCATGGAATACAAAAACAGGCCAATTGTGACCAATAGGAGTGCCGCTGCTAACAGTTTAAATAAAATCCCTTTGAATCTGTGGCAGAGCAAGTACTTGAGCGATTTTAATGGATTTAAAAACCATGTGAACGACGTGTCTGGGCGACTGTAAAGAAATAACAGTCAGGTCATTGAACACAAGGCAACTATTCATTTGGTTGTCTGCTTCTGACAGAAAAATAATTCATTTTCAATCAAAACAAGTTTTTCATATAAGGTAATAAATAAATATAAATGATATTCATTAATCACATCTAAGTCAGTATAGCACTGATTAAATAAAAATAAATTATTGTAACCCGAGAACACTCTAAATTACATAAATTCCATTCAAGTAAAGTAAAATTCAGGTGCAGTAAAATGTATACACAAATTCATTTTCCTCCATGAAAATAATAGCTCGCTTTCTAACAACTTGAGTGTATCAAGACCCTCAAGGGGTGAAATTCTTGATTGTGCTTTTACAGTAACACGGTTAAGTGCCATTTTACTTTGCAAAGCTTCAATCGCGCATAAACATTCTAAGCTGACAGCTGTATTACTGTTGTTGGCATGCTGAGGAGAAAGCTGTATCTTAAATTTGCGTTCCTCAATTTAAACTTTTATATTTTTCATTGCAAGTAATACAACAGACTTATTTTCCGTAGATCACATGATGTGGCCAACAGATGGCGTGCTGACAGGACTTAGAATGTTTACAAAATACAACAGTAGTACAGAGAATTAGCCCTGAAAACGAATCATTGTATCAAGGGTTATATACATGTATACATCGCGATAAATTATTTAAATAAAAACCTTCATCAAGTAAATTACGAACAACCATTCCCTTCAACCAGCCTAGCATGTCATAAATGTGGGCCATAAGCGCCAATGTGCGTTTCAGTTATGAGCTAAAGCAGACAATGGCGCACAAACGTCACGTAGGCTAACGTCATAAACATAAAAGCTGCAACGGTCATGCTCCAAACATCCTCTTTACTGTGTACCCCGGCATAGAGTAAAAGAAAAGTCCGATGAGAACACAAGCTAGTGCAAATAACAGAAGTTTCAAAACGATCCACTTAAATCGGTTGCACAGCATGTATTTGAGTGATTTCAGCGGACTGAGAAACCATATGAACGACGTGTCTGGACGACTGAAACAAAATAACATCAAGCAATTATACAGTATTCTAAAATCGATGATTCCAACATTCACAAGCAGAGTGTGCGTTGTTTGAAGTCGTGTCATGTGTGACAGTGGCCTATTTGCCAACCAAAGCAGTAATTATAAAATCTATAACTTGAAATAAAATTTCTAAATGTTGTCATGAAATGAATTGCTGTAAAGCCTTCATTTAGGACAGTATTTTGAACTTGGGACACTAAATGCTGTCTCAAAAAGACAACATTTTCACCTTTGAGGAGTTTTCTTTAATGTAGCTATCCAGAAAAATTTATCAAACACTGCTAGTTTACGTGTAATATAGAAAGCAAAAAATTCTCATTCATCTCAAAATTAGTGAAAAGTCGTTTTATTACCGATACCTAGGAAAATCATAAAATGTTCAGTGTCCAAAGTCGGGTATGTTTTACCATAGCATTGAAGCAAGGTCATGAATTCTTAGCTGAGGTGTTGCTCCAGTCACTTGAATGTGGTAAAATCTCACCAAATTAGGACGCAAGATAGCCAACAATTGAAACTTTATTTTATCACTTCTCCATGGACTACATGTAACACCTAATTGAAAGATTATCCATGTCCAAGTTCTGTGCCACAGCTAACATCAGACAAAAATTTGAAAAATTATGGTCATTTGCAACAGAGCTAGAAGCCCTTGAAAATGAAAAAGGGTCATTTTCGGCAATTATTTTGTCGGAAATTGGTGACATTTCATCATATTCGTGATACCAATATGGCAGTTTCTGCGTCATGACATAATCCGTTTGATTCCCTCAACTTCAAGTTGCTCTAGTTAATTTCTTGCCAATTCATTCACAAAAGATTTGACAAGGTTCAGCTATAGAAGCATGCACTATGGGTTTGACATAACCAAGACATCCTCCAAGAGATGCGCTATTTGCAAGCAACACATACAAACAAGTCTGGCTTTGATCAGGTTGTCGCTGGTGTCTGTGACGTATATCTTAGGGATAATCTCGACTGTGATCTGAACTTAAGTGACAACTAGTACCCCCTATTTCCATTACCCACAGGTGCCTTATAAATAAAAACCGAGCAAAGTATACATCAATTTGCAACTTATAAAACTTAAAACGGCCATAAACCCAACTTCCAAGGCAAACGCTACCTTTTGTTTTAGACCACTAAAGATAACTGTTACGAAATTGGTTACAAGTTGTTCCTTTGTCAAATCCGAAGCGACTTCTGGGCTTACAGAGAACTGCCACCTTGTGTTGCATGAGAAGATTAAATGTGGGTCACTTTATTCACCAAGAATGGTCTCGAGCAATAACCAAGTGCTGTTTCCTTTAAGCCCACAAATCACTTCACATCTGAGTTATGAACAAAATGAGATCATTTTGCAGCAGCGTATTGTCTAAATCAGAAGTTCGCTTCTTTGACGGAATGCCAGTTAATAGCTGCTCTAATAATGAGTGAACTCATGTGACAAAGAATATATCATACTTGGGTTTCTCCAACGGATCAGGCTCCGACCGTCCCAGGCCTGCGGGACTTTTCTCAGCTTCTTCAATTGTCAGCAGATGCAGCTCGGCTTCCACTTTACCCTGATAAGAAAATTGGTTATGGTACTTATTAGAAACTTGTCCTGTTTCACAGCACCTTGTATTTCATCAATAGATTTCTACAAGAACCGCTGACATCATCAAACTGTCCTCATGAGCACTAATCCAAGTTCCCTTTGTATGGAGCAGGGCAACTATTGCATTAGCTATGATTTCACAGCAATAAAATGCTGGCTGAAATAAATTGCAATATTGTAGCACTGAAATCAGTGATTTTCTTGTCACTGCTATGGCTTCAAAATTGAATTCTTCATGAAAAATTATGTTAAAAAGATAACTTTTCCTAGAATATGATAAAAAATAGCCACATGTCATTGGATTCATTTTGGTGATCTCATTTACCTTAAGTTAGTGATTGATGGAGATAATTGGTCTGGTGTAAAACTGAACTAACACTGAACAATAGACTTGATATCTGGATTAAGAAACCATTGCCATCTCTGTAAACAACAAGAGATCTTTCTACTGCTTCACCAAGTTCCCACGTGCTCTAAAGAAAACCTAAATCATATTTTCAACAAAAACGTAAAAACACTACTTCCATATACCATAATTTGTACAGTACAGTGTCATGACATGAAGTAAAACTTGATTATTTGTAGCTGAAAAAATAGAAATATGTACAGTAATTAAAAACTAATAAAATAAAGCACTGTTACATGAAAAAAGTCCAAATGTACAGGCCATGAATATCCAAACCAAACAACTGAACACATTTCAACTTTGGCAATTGAACAAAATACAAGTTTATTACTTCTTTCTAGAAATAAATGCGTCATTGGATTATAGGGGAACTTACATAATGATTACTTTTAGTAATTTATTTGAAATTGCATGGCACAAGTACAATCAGGTAAAATTTCCATGACTTCACATAATTTATATCCTTCTCAAATAAGAAAAGCTTGGCGATATTTCTACCGTTGTTCAAAGTCATCTGTCTAATAAGTTAATAATTTTGGGAAACTGAGTGCCTAAGACAAACAACTGCTGTAGGTTTCTCTCACCGTGATTTCAAGTTCATCCGAATTTTCACTTTTTGCAGTAAATGGCCACCATCCTTTGACCCGCTTCTGTTTAAAGAGATTCATCTGAGGCACACTACCGTCCGTTTTCAGCATATCCAGTAGGCATTGCTTGGCTGTCTTGGCGCCACGTGGGAATCGGTTGAGGTCCAGAGTTAAGCAGCCTTTGGAAAATAGAGGCAAAAACTGAACAAAACGGCCTTCAGTCAGATTATTCAGTTAAAATCCTTTGTCATCACGCTCAACGCGTTGCGTTTGCGGATGTCCTGCCCCTGTTACATGAATCCTCAAGGAAAATTTGTCTCTCAAACCAATTTTGATTTGACTGACCTTTGATAGATGTACATTCCCTAAAGTACTCACAAAAAACATTTTCTAGAGGCCCTACAAATTCTGGCCCACCGACTATTTGTTATACTTGATTCATTTACTCTCCATTTGAACAACAATCAAACTGAACTTAGTCTAATAAACTGGCAGTAAAAAGTCACTGATACTACAAGGGCCAAGCTGTTTCTATATGAGCCTAAAGTCAAAACTTGACTTTTTTGTCTTTTGGATTTCAGTCTGCTCCCGAGCAGGCTATGCCGGGCGTCTGTTTGGCTTCCAGTTGTAGGTAGATTTTCTGAATTTTAGCCTTAGCCTGTTTTCATGAAACAGGCCAAGCCATCCCTAGACTGATTTTTAGCCAAAAGACAATAGAC
>NMRA01000108.1:691782-754883 GCA_002633005.1 Phoronis australis | reverse complement strand
TTTACCCAAGAAGTCGTCGGCAGAGAAATGATCGGCATCCCAGACTTGCAGTTCTAATCGAGCGGGTACTTTGGCTTCTGTCTCATCCCAAGAAAACAGAGTCTCCTTGCGAGAGATGACAATTTTTTCTTCAGCCACCAAATAGTCAAAGGGAAAGATGAATCTCCAGTTGAAATTCCCTTCTCCCGTTAGTGACCTGAAACATGTGTTAAAGATTGAGATAATATGCATGCAAGCTACAAGATCATTAGAAACTTTGCCCATTTCATGGCAAATTGTACTTCATCAATAGATTTGTACCAGAGCCTCTGTCATCAAGAAGCCTGTTTATAAGGAATGCCCACCGAAGATCATTTTGTGCAGAGCACAGCAATTGTTATATTAGTGATGACTTCACAGCAATAAAACACTGGCTAAAGGTAATTTATTTATTGTGGATTAAAACTCTTGACTTTTTGCACTGCTTGGCTTCTGGAATTGCATTCTTCGTGAAAAGCTGTGTTACACTGATTTTTTGTTCGACAAAATATAAACAAAAATTAACCAATGAAAATAGATGCATGGGGTTTCAGTTAATCAAGATAGTTCCATTTGGTTTTAGCAACAGTCTTCAAAATCCTGGTAGATATTTGGCACGCAAGTCATGATGGCTGGACAAAAGATCATTGTGAAAACTTTACAATGGACTAGATTGATAACTGATTTAACCTCGGTTTTGGAAGCAGCTATAGTCTTGAGTTGAAACCAAATGGGAGGTTTTTGTAATCAGCTAGAAGTATGAAAAGGTATTAAACCGGTGCTAACTATTTACCAAGCTATGACACAACACAAACTTCGCAGAAAAATCTCACCAATTTCCGACCGTGACAAAAACAATTGCAAAAATTTTAATCTTTACATTTTTCAAAGGTTTCTAACATTGTGAATGCAAGAATTTCTTCAAATCATTGTCTTATAGCGATCTTTAAAAACAATTATATTTCATTCATTTATTGCAACTTATCATTAATGAAAAAAAAGAAAATTTCACTTTGTATTCTAAAATGGTGACATTAACAATATGGTAAAACCTCATCAATTCAGGACACAATGCGGTAAACAAGTGAAATTTTGCTTTTCTTTTTTCACAAATGATACGTAGCAGCAAATAAACATCTTATTACGAGATCAAATTTCTAAACCATAGCTACCACCAAACAATGTTTTGTGAACTTGTGGGCAATCACAATATGGGGAATCCGTTGAAAATGAAAAAAGCTGAATTTCACCATTATTTCTGTCCAAAAGTCAGGTGAGATTTTACAGAACCACCCAAGTCATAATAAGACGCATGCCTATAATGTATGTCTGTGCACTGCGTGTCTTCAGGGCCCTTAATCCAACCCTTCACATAGATATCGCTCATCTTCTCTCCGGTGAAGAAGTCGTCATCCTCCATAATAACCTCATCTGTGTTCCACACAATACACCGTAGTTCAAACCCTTTAGGTTTCCTCGGTGCAATGTCCAGTGGAGGCCCCGGTGCCGGCATATCCATGGGAAACATGTCGACCCACATCTCAATTTTACCCTGAATGACAAAAAAAAGATTTGTGAAATTAATGATGAGTAGTTAGTTTCGCACTTGCAGCCAATCCTTTTGTTTCCATAGTCGACAGAGTCTGTTTTGGTATAAATACCCTAACTATCGCAAAGTGTTTTTACATAGCTTATGTCTTGTAAATTTTCATATGTCAAACAGAAACCATCTGTCCAAGTGTGGGACATGGGTGATGGTTACCATTCATCCTCCAGATTGTTTTGCTTGGTGTAATTAGACAGAAGAGTTGAATATCATTTTATCAAAATTTTCAACAAAAATATACAGGAATAAAAACCAACTTTCTATTATTTCCACAGTTTATATTGTAAAACTGTCATCAAAATCAAATTTTGGAATTGTTAACAACACAGCAAGCTTTCGAAAATAGTGAAATAGGAGTTTTGGCAATTATTTTTGTTCAAATTTGGGGGAACTTCAATGTAGTACTCCTTTCTATACCGCTTAACATTTTATCATACCCCCATCTTGTAGTTTTCTCACACCTCTTATTAAGTTAATGAAAATTGTATTATTCATAAATTAGTTGCACTGCTTAAAATGTAAAACTGAGTGAATCACACGCAGCCTTTATTTAGTATTGTTTTGCATTCATTTGTTAAGCAACTTTTGACCCAACGGTCAAAAAGCTCACAGGCTCAGTGATCCGAAAATAATGGAAATACCGAAACAATTCCTAATTAAAGGTCTGTTCCAGTGTAAAGTTGAGAAACGACGCACCTGTTCAATTCCAGGCTTCTCAGGGTTATACAGCGCTCTTGTCTCAACATGTTCTGGCACCAAGGAGTGACCAACCTTTGGGATTTCGTCCCAGTGCTGCAAGGCTTTCAATGCAAGGTGTTCATCTGTGTGCCGTATTGTTCCTATAACAGAAAAGTACACTAACCTTGTCTTTTAAAACTTCATCTTGTAAACACAATATTAAAAAACTTAAAACAGTTTTAAAGACCAGAATATCTACATACTAAATTATCCCAGTGTGGGTGATCCAGTGTGAAGCTATGTCCACCCGCGTATCTCATTATTTACCTGATTTGACCAAATAAAATGATTTCTATAAACGATATGACAATCACTGTGCACACACAACTTAAATTATCGTCAAGTGAACTGAGAAACATCGAAATAAGTTTCTGTACTTAGATTAATTGTCATTTAGACATTATGTACTTTCTATATTATTATAAGACTTCAACATGAGACGGACATTTCAGGGTTTGCAAAGAACTGATAGTTAGTTATTCCTTAAGACAACGCTCAGCGCATAATATGATACAACATGACATTGTAGAGTCTGGTCTCAAGCACTGGAAAACTATCAGTTCTTCATCAGTCTTTGAATTACTTAGAATCACTAAATAACAATTTGTATAAAGGAACTCTTTACAATTTCATAATCTATGAGGTCTAAATCAACAGTTAGTTTCTGTGATGGAAGGCAGGTTTGTAGCTGCTGTAGACATGACATCAGCAATAATTGAGTGTAGTAGGACATGCATTTTACTTAGTGAATACACAAGTCATATACACCATCTTTAATGTATCATTTTACATCCAAATGCATAGTTTTGCAGCAGGCCCTCCTCGCAACACAGGATTTGTTAAACAATGCCACGTCTTTAATCAATTTAGCAATAGAGTGTCTGAAGCTCTTATTAAGTGTTCAAAAACGTTTCTAAGAATTACCTGACTCATCCTCTAACTCGGTTACAGCCGTGAACACCCTGGTACCGACGCGTACTTTCCCTCCCTGATAATGGGGACCGTCCACTTTGCTGTCTTTACACAGCTTCTGGAGAATGGCAGAGGGCTTTTGGGGATCTCTCCATGAATTGTATCCAAATCTAAAACAATCCCTGCTGGTGAGACTCTGTCATTTTCATTTTTACATTATTTGAAGAAAACGACAAGTTTTAAATGAATGGCGATTTGATTGGATTTCATGTCATCAATACAATATCAACATAGTTTCAATCTGTAAACGAATAAGTATCTGCCAAATTAATAAGGTCAAAAAATAACAACTAAAGAAACAACAAATTGGTGAACAAACAAGACACCCCAAATGGTACATACATATGCCGTAATTTTTCTTACATCTCATAACGTTCACTCAGGCCACATGTGGCCCTGTATTTACTGTAGTATCGATTTTCCAGGTCTATCCTAGTTTCACCAATCAGGTCATCAGTTCCCAGCAGGTCCCAGTCAAACACTTCTACAGACAACATGGATTCTTGAGGGAAGGTAGCCTCAATCTCAAAGCACCTGTACAAAAGTTAACTGATTTTAAGCAAACAATGCAGGAGAAATTAACTTGGAAACAACTGCCTGATACGTACAGTGAATGATCCAATCTGCAATAATCTAAACTCTATAAATGATTTGTCATTGGTATGAATACAGGTAAAACTGACGAACACCATTTTAGATAACTTCACTTACTGTAATTCTTCTGATATTTCACACGAAAATAAATGGCAAAAAATATATATTTTCCACTTTGCAAGTGAATTTAGCATGATCCTGGAGTTAACCCATTTCCTAAATAAAGAGATTGCTGCTCTTACTTTCCAAACACTGGATTAAGTTGTTTTGAAATATAGTTGTCCTTGTCATTCATAACAGTCTTTCCAAGTCTGATGACACAGTAGGGGTCAGCTTTTCCATTTAAGTCAGCCGGGTGAAGGTCAATTGCCTACAAGAAAGATATACAATTAGCGTGTCACTGAATTTAAAGGGAAAAGAACCACTTTTCACGTTACCGTTACAGATCCCTGGTTATCTCCCCATTAGTTTCTGTTGCCATGGCATATTTTTACTATCCGCACGACAATACGACAGTAGAGTATGGCACAAACAACCCTGAAGTAGGCCTACATATTGGTTCTACATTCACTGCCATTGAACAAACCCAATACCTGGCTTGCTATAGAACACAGTCCGTGTCGGTCATTCATGTTTGCTCAATGAAAGTGAATGCTGAAACAAGTTGCAGGCCTTTTGTTGGTCGAAGTGTTCCATGGGTATTACATACACGCCAGGAGACCAGCAATGTAAAAAATGATTATCCAAGATAAACAGAGATGTGTAACTTTAGTAATGGTAACAAGTTTAAGAGCTACAGGTTTAGTTAAGAAGCACTTTGTTTCAAATTAAGTTTTGCCCTATTATTTTGATTATTGTTTCTTAACCAACTCCTTACTCAAATGTCAGAATAAATGAAAATTAAATCAATTTTGTAACAATGTTGATCTCGTTCACTACAGGGAACGTAGCTTTGAGAAAACGCCTAAGACACCTTTTCTGTTTAATGAGTAAACATAAAATAATTTCACACAATTTGACAGAGCAGGCATGTCTTGGAGATGCAACCCCTCCTTGGTATCTCATTGACATTAAATTTTATTTTTTACTTATGACAACATTTTCCACTTCTCTTACAATCAGAGAATTTTAGGACAACCAAAATTACTCCATGAAATAAAGCATTGATTTTAATTTCTTTCATATGCACCTAATTCACGGAATTGTGAGCCATATGTAAATTGCAGGCGCTCAGCTTTGCGTGTGGGGTAATATCAAAACAGAGCGCTACGTTTAATATTCGTATTATATACTTTTTGTATAATGTTATTAACATTTGAAAATTAGGTATTATTCAACAATCCATACATACGATATAAGTGTCGCATATCTCACAGGCATTATTTGACTTAAAACTGCAAACAAACAATGACTCAATACAAAAAATTTACCTTGACTATGTATACTCGAACTAGCACATGGATTGGCTCATTATTTGGTATACCCTGAAACATTCCTAAAGCGGGATCGGCTCCCAGGATAGTCCGGTCTTCCATGTCATCCGGAAGTGGAATCTTGTAGATTTGGACTGATCCCTAAAATTGACATCATATCAAAACTATATCAAGATTTTTTGTGCAAATGACAATGACTGAAATGGATGGGTATGCATTATTTTTTTCTTCCATGTTTGCCTTGTAAGTAATCAAGTCTGCACTGAAACTTTTATTTGCCACACAGTATAAACAGCTTATTACTCAAAATGATTGGTTCGTATCTTATCAAAAAGGAAACAACAAAAAATGCAATTTCGGGCCTCAGAGGTGAGGACCTCTATATTAATATAGGGGGCTAGTTCTTCGGTCATCTTCAGGCATGCCATCTATGTTATAGAGAGCCCCACCCAAAAGTGACTGAAGAGGCACCTTATATCAACATAGGGGACCCTGTCCGAAGGCGGTAGAAAAGCGGGCGCTGGGCACTCTACATTAACATAGGATAGCCACACCAAAACATGACTGAAGAGCGGGACCCCATATTGATACAGAGGACCTGCTTGAAGGTGGCCAAATAGCTTATTTTAAGTGAATGAATTCTTATTAACATGATATACGCAAAAAATTCAATTTTACGCTTCAAAAGTGGGATCCATAAAGGTAGCCAAAAAGCAGTTTCCTATAGGCGACCCTAATTTTAGAGCCTGAAATTGAATTTCTTGCCTCATATGTCCTTTTAATAAGACTAAGTCATTTAAAATATATATTTTATAAAACATTCAAGATGATGACTGGTGATTTTACTTGTAATGACCAAGTCAATCTAAAGGAATGCAGAGTTACGGTAATTATCCACTTATATCGTACACTCGACTCATTTCACACATCCAAAATTATTACGAATGCAACGTTTTAAGAAGTGCTTTATACACGCACGCGTCCAGTAGGTAATTTAAATTGTAATTGTGTAATAAGACTAATTTGACACCGTAGTGGATTTAAGGACATAGTATGCAATTTTTGATGATGCACGTTTTATATTGCAATGTTGACTAGACATCTACTGATAAGGAGCTAAGACAGTAGAGCGTAAAGCAATGATGAGCGCCATCACATGGGAACAATGACAACTAGCACCTGGCTATTAGAAGAGTTATGGTAGCATGAGATAATACTACTGTCTTTATGAAAAAAACGTTTGTTGGGGGCATTCCACGTGTTTTAAGTGTTCAGGTTGAAATCAAATTGCATCCTCGTCAGCTGTAGACCAAATAGAGTAAACAGACTCACAGTCGCTCAATACTCAATACTTGCTGATAGTAGCTGCCATGGAGTACATCATTACATTGTTATGCAAACCTTGAACTTTCCAACTACGCGGCTTTCATCGTCATTTTCATCACCGGTCTTTTTCCCACGATAGAGCTCAAATGTGTGCAGCCATTCAGTAAAACCATGGAATGAGGTCACGTTCTCCAGTTCTGTATTGTACACCTAAAGGGCAGATTGAACAGAAAAAATAATGTAAGTTCATGAATCATTGCCATATATTTTCAGGCTGACACAGCGGTGTGATGGATACATTGAGGCTGACAATTTATGTGGCACAAGGTTTAAGTCAAGGATATTACATTGGTCAGGAATAGATTCTTCTGCGCAGGAAGTGCGGAAAACTTTATAAATTTGCATTTAGAAATGACAAAGTACGCTAGCAACTCTGACTTATAAATTTAAGACAAAATAATTTATTTTTATTTTTCGACATCCAGTAAATTTGCCTTAATGAGAAGATGAAATTTTACTTAAGGAGATCGTTTCTCATTGAGAAACACGTTTTATGAACAGCAAATGCAATGCAGGCAATGCAGAGACATCCAGGAGTTCCTTTGCTCCAGTTTCTAACTGTGAAAGAAGTGAACATATGGGACATCAATTCATTTCACACCTCAGATTGGACACCATCACCATCAACTCTCAGGATACACACAGAATATCGATTGTAGTTGATTAGTAAGATTGGGAAATGATTGTTGAATATTGAGTACTTTTCTACGGTTTAGGGTAGACAGAGAATGAGACCCAAGAATACTGAAATGAACATGAAGTGTTAAAAGACTAAAGCCATCATGTTATCGAAACCTTTCTAATAAGAAAGTGCTAAATGTATCGTGCTAAAAACCCAATCTAGCTTAAAGTCAGTAAAAGCAGAAATGCAGTCTCCCGTGTAAGAGTGTATAGAAATCACACCACAGGTAGGATCCTCACTCAACAAACAAGAAAAAAACTCCAAAACCAGTTACCGCAATTGAGCTTATGTCCTGACATGACAAGTCCTCACTTGAGCAGTCAAATCCTTGGTTGTCATAACCTTTCACCTATTCAGTTACACATTAACTGGTTTTATAAAATACAATCAGTTTATAAATTCAGTTCAAGGGGTGCTTGATCCTAAGTAATGTTCCTTAACACAGTATTTACAACATGAGGCGCATCAGCCTGGCATCAACCGAGGAATAATTTGCATGAACCCCGAAACCACGCGAGCAAACAAACAATAATGCATGATTCGCACAAACATACCGTACATCATTCGGGTTCGTTTCATGCAAAGTGACTCGAGACTTTAAGTCAGAAATTTGGTCTTATGCTCCACACAACTATACTTTCTGAAGAATCGATAATTAAATCTCACTTGAGTAAAAGTCCAAAGTCTTTGAGAATTTACATAAAACTGCTAGTTATGGAGATAATTTCCATAAATCATTTCTAGCCGTCAATGCGACTCAATAATCACTTAATTAAACCTTTTTTTGGCAATTGAGAAGTGGGACCATCATGCCAGATTTATGTCTTAGTATTAAGTTATGAAACAGGCCCTCATACTCTTAATGCCTAGTTACCAAAGGGGGACATGGACCAGCAGTACGCGCAGAATGAAGAGAAACTGAGAAGTATCACTGCCCAGTGTTAACTTTAAGCATTACTCAAAGCACAGCGACGTTCTTCAAAGGAGACCACCTCAAGAATTTGCCGGAAAGTAGCAGAACAAGGTGGTAGAGTCACCTTCCAGTCTTGTCCAACTCAGTATTTTAATAACTGAAATACGAAAATTAACTACTTTTGTTTTTTGTCAGAGTTTGTGGGCCCTGTAAATACATACTTTTACACCAGCCAAATTGTCGTTATATTTCTTGTCCTTTTTCTTCCTTTTAAAGGGCGATATCTGGGCCTGATGTGCGCCTAACTTGGATGCCAAAGTCAATCCTTTTCCACTCTTTTTCTTCTCCTCAGCCTCGGACTTCTCCATTTTTTTCATTTCTTTCTCAAATTTTCTGGCTTCCTTGATGTTAGAATCTGGCTCTGAATAATAGTAATATTATAAAATATACAACACAAACCATCATCGCCGAACAACGGCCAGGCGGATAGTACTATGTGCATAATCTCTAACTTCAAGTCCACAACATAAATTAATTTTTATTACGTTAAAATTATCAATATTTTACAGTGATTGTTCATCTACAAAGCATACAATATGGTGAAAAAGTGCAATTTAATTTCAATTTTCTCAAGAAATTTCCAAATCTTACTTGAAAGACAACAAGTGTCTAACGCTCGATGAATTTGAGCAAGTTTGATGAGTCATTTCAAGCTTAGTAGTAATTAGTCTCATTTGGAAAAAATATTTACAAAGCTTCAAACTGTAGTTCTTCAGTTTTAGCTGCCAAAAATGAAAGGTGAATGTAACCACTGAAGTTCATAAAACTGGTCTCATAGTATTTCTTTCCTAGATAGGACATGATTTCTGTTATAAACAAGAACATCAAAACCATTAGTGCCTCAAGAAAATGCTTTAGAATTTACCTAAAATTGTGAATTCTGAAAATGACGCATAGCACATTGCCTGTGATTTTAGAAATTCTGGAAAATTGTAGAATTGAAGATCCTGTGAGGGTTTAGGAGATACAGCTGCGGATGTCGGACACCCTGACGCCCAGACAGAGATGATGGCAATATGCGACCACATATAAATATGTGGGCATATAAAAACATGCAGTGACCAAATTAGATGTCAATAGCTTTTCAGCGCTTATCGCCCACTCGTGTCCAACTACTTCATTCGAGGAACAGCACGCTAACCAGAAAAGTGTGATATTCGGTAATCAGCTGGCAATGAAACACATGATGCGAAGACTAACTATGGCTAGCTTCAAAGTCGATGAAAAAATCCAATAGATGAGGTGGTTGGTGGGCGAATGCTGACATCTAACTTTCACTGACCATCAAAATCTGCCACTGCTTTGGCACTTAAAGTTTAGAAATAAAATCAAAAGATAGCAACCTAGCAGGAAACAAACAATTAATAGACAGCAGTAATAAAAATAAAATGACAAATTAAAACAGTATAAAACTTTTTTACAACCAACGATTGTTTGGGAAATGGCCCTTGTCAAGATGCACCCAAGTTATCATTTTTTGTTAATTATTTTATAATATCTAAAGTGTCATCAAACCCCTACGTTCGACATTTCAGCCTGTATAATGTCAGAGAAAAACAATTACTTATTTGTTGAGAAAGTAGTGCTAGAGATTGCCTTCCCGCTTCATTAGCTTGAATACAAAGGGAATGCTGAATAGGCATTTACTTATTAAAGTTGTTCGAGGACAAAGGGAATCTCAGCAGTGACCAGTGTAAGTGAGAAATTCTCAACACGACTATGCTTTATGCAATGTTCTCAAAAATGCTCCACTTCTGCAAAAATAAGGAATTTACTAGCGATTTTCATGAAAATGTTGTATAAAATGAAACAATATTTTAGAAGTTTGTGAGAGTGTTTTTGAGATCTCCTTAAATGCCAAAATGTCATTGTTTTGTTACGAATGTACCTGTTTCTTTTTTGCTACATGTTCCTAAACAGACATGGTTTCACGACCTAATTACTGACAGATTCTTAAAGTCAAAACTCAAATTCTACAAGCTCTCTACTGGTAGAATATGTAATACTTTTTACTGGGTTAAAATCTATAGTTTTGTAGATATTTGGCTAAATATGCAGGCAAATCGATAAGGTAATATATAACCTTAATGAGCAACATTTGTTGCCAACATAATGGATACCTGTAGAGTTGTTGATGTCTTACCTGGGTTGTGCTGACCATCTCCATTTGGAATGGACTCATCTTGTCTTTTGTCGTCAGTTTCTGTTGTTATCGCCTGGGATGGTCTCATGCTCAAATCCTACAGAATGACCTCTAACAGTTATTATCAACATACAGGACAAGCCATAAGTATTCAGACAAAATGACCCAGAATTCCTCATCATCATGGCCGAGGTGAAGCTGAATTCACTCTCAAAGTAGTATTCCCTCAGGGCCGAGAATTAAGGGAATTTAGAGGAAAGTGAGTAGGGAGGCTACCTAAGCCAATCTGTAATTAGAACTCTGCCACCCCTATAGTTATAACCTATACTGTTTGATGTTAACAGAATTAGCCACGATGATGGGACAACGGTATTTTGTCTCTGATTACTTTTGTCTTGTACTGTATACATGTCAATACGTCAGCTTCCAGCATTTTAGTAAACAAATTATGAAGTGAAATAGTCAAGAGAATAGAGATTATAAAATTTTATAAATTTCAGTTGAACGACCATTTTTGCACTCTTCAATTCAAAGCAAAATTGTGCAGTAAACAAGAGTTAGCAAATATTAAAATTTCAGTATTTCTTTAATGTTGACAATCATGCCATGCTAGCAGAAATGGCACGCACACATTAATACACATCACAGATAAAAAGGACAGAAACAGTCAACTTAAATTTAAAGGTACGGCATAGTATTCACATGACAATAACAAAAACAGAATAGTATTATGTACTGAAATCAAACAACAAATTAATATAAAGATGTAACAAATAACACAAAAAGTCCTCAATAAGTAAAAACGTGGACGTTTGTAACTGTTCTTCAAAGCCAGCTGACATTAAGCGACCTACCCTCTTATGCATTTCATAGAATGTGTAATACTTATGCCGGCAAAAACTTGAAGAGCCAAAGTCACTTTTACACCGTCACAAGAATTAGAAACAAGTTACAGTTGGTGAAATATTTTAAAATTCAATAATCCTCTAAACACAATTTTTTGTCACTGAATAAAATCATCAAATTAAGTGACCCGTCTCATAACATTTTATCGCAGATCAAGTTGTCCGTCTCTGCAAACTCATCACAAGAGACAACTGGAACCACCACTCGACCGTGCACTTTTGATTTGTCACAGACACCAACTTTGCTGTGTTAAAGCAACAAAAAAATGGAGACAACTCCCGTCAGCCACATTAAAGCACATTTATTTTAGCACTGACGTGAAGTCTGGACAAATACACAGAGTACCGGTCGCGGCTTGAATCCCATTAAAACAAAAGGCGCTGATGCATGAAACTATAAACGCAAACCATAGATGTCAGAGAAGAGCAAAAATTTAAGGGCACTGCAAACAACTTTTTAAATTATACCTCTGACTGGTCCCCACACCATTCAAGCTGATCGAAGATAATAAAAAGTCATCGAAAAATCTTCATCAATCGTCTGATCACAAGATGTTGAAATACAAATCGAATATCCTGGCATATTTGAAAACAATAGGCCGTTCTTAATAGAGAACTCATGAATACTAGGAATTGTGTGACGCGAGGCTTGAATATTGTGAGGAATTGGTAACAATGTAAGGTAATTAAGTGCCTATCAATGAGAGTTGGTACCATGATCTTTTTACGTCTCTATAATTTCTTTTTAACTGTTAAATGATTTACAAAATTTGAAGTCAAATCTATGCAAGTCTAAGCACATATCCAAATAGCCAACCCTGCTACCATGTACGGGACCTGAAGAAATCGTTCAGGGTAAAAAACTACGTAACCCCACAATGTAGAGTGCCCAATCCCCTAACTTTTGTCAACTACGGACTCGACTGATACCTACTTTGTTAGTTATGGCTGTTTAAAAGTCAATTGTCACTGACTTGCATTACACTCCCATTTTTCGACAAGGAAAAGTCGGTAATCAACTTGGAATGCTAGTGATAAAAAGACATATATTGGGATCTGAACTTTGCCGGGCAAATTTTTATCAGAAAATCGTTTCAATGATTATTAAATAATTATCAAACATTACACCGAAGTGAAACCAGTAAAAAAATTGTCTTGTACTAGTCATAATCTTGTTAATTCAGAGAACATATTTTTGAAGAATTAGCAAAAACAGAAATTGAACAACAGATGGCGATGACGTTCAAGGCCGGCTCAAATGGCTGATGCAAATGGTGATCCCTCCACATATTAAGATGCACAATGACGGAATGAATGCATTGTTTTATGACTGGTGACCATGTTTTTCAAATTAGGCAGTCATTCCTGTTGATATATCGCTTGTTATTGTCAATGTGAAGACACCTGCATATCTGCAGTAATTCTTGGAAGCGAGCTGACTACATATCAATGCTGATCCCATATCACCGCATTTCAACAGCTGACTGTACCACAAATCAAGTTTATCTGGCAGTATATTTGGGACAACTATTATTAAAATCTCTTGGTCTATTTACACCGACCTCTCTTCTATTTACACAGTCATGATGTTTTGGTTGGTCTATTCTCCGGCCATCGTCAGGTGTTCCCGCGTTCTTAGAAGAAGAATGGGCACGGATGTGTGGTACACTCCTGGTGTGGTTTTTTGTCCGAGGCAGGATTTGAACCCACGACTTCTAAAACTACAGATAATTCGAGTCCAGCACCTTAACCACTACACCACATGGTCATCACACCATCAGTGTACCACATATCCGAGCTCGTTCTTCTAAGAACGCGGAAACACCTGACAATGGCCGGAGAATAGACCGACCAAAATGTCATGACTGTGTAAACAGAAAAGAGGTCGGTGTAAATAGACCAAGAGATTTTAATAATAGTTGTAACATGCCACCACCGCGGTTTTAGAAATTCAGTATATTTGGGACCACGGATACATGAATCTATAAAAAATTCAGTTATAAACAGAGAATTTTTAATCTAATTGAGGTTCTGGGCTAGCTAGGTGAGATTTCTGCTGTATTGGTCAAACCTCGTTCTGACATTGGAGCGTTAATCATGCATAAATTTTAAGAATGGTCTATCAAGCTAAAACTAAAGGAACTTTTAACTTTTTACGTCATTTGAAGTAGTGTTACAGAGTTTTTGATAGTCACCTACACCAAACGAGGATGAAATACCAAGGGGACGTGACATACAGACAGGTGGGTGTAGGCTAACGAAAAGTGTGATTAATTGAAAAAAGAAATCACCTATTTTACGCTCCCCCATGATGCTTTTGCAAATTAATGTTGTTCATCACCAAACTCGATCGAGTCTCCCGTAATGAACTTGGTGAAAGGCATCCAAGAGAAATGATTTCCATAACTGAGGAGTAGGAAATCTATGCAATTTTTGCAATTCTGGAAGCTTTGATAGGTGATGTCTATTTATACATACCCAAAGACAAATTTTGAAATCATAACAAATATTTCACCTTGCCAAGAAGAAGACTAAGGATATCATCCTCTGTGTTGGGAATCTTAAAATACGAATAAAATATTTTATTTTTGTTCAGTCACCAATTACCGCAACGCAATCCAAATACTTCCAACAAAATATGATATGCACAAACATGTGTGAAGCAAGCAAACATTTGATAGCAAGAAAATTTCACCCTGGAATTTTATGAATGTGGGTGATTAACTTCTTCCTCAGTTCATCATATAGATAACCTAAATATATTCATGAGATGTGTTCTTGGATAAACTGACTGTTGCCATACATGTGAGTACAATAAGTAACTACCTGAAAATTATGGACAGTTCTTCAAAACACCATCGAATCAGCGACGCATGGCCTTATTTCATGTACATTTTCAGGACTAATTTCTAATATTAATATTTTTCAAATACTACAACTACTTTCAGGTGAATTACGATCGAAAATGTGACAAATGTTGAGCCCTTGCATCTGACAGTTAGACTTAAAGAAAGCAATTTTTGATTTAGACCTTTTCACTGTTATCAAAGTGATCTCAACTTGTTCCTTACTCAAACGAGAAGTGATTTTTAGTCTTGCAAAAAAACCTTCACTTCATTATTGCTCGAGATCACATACGACGAATGAACTGACGTGACAAGCCAACTTGTACAGCATAACAAGCAATGACAAACTGACAGTTCTTTCAAAGCCGAGAAATCTAACCTATTTTGATTAAGGAACAGTTTGAGATTAATTTCCCAATAGTAAGGGGTCTAAATCAAAAACTATTTTTGTCACGGAAAGGGGGGTATATAGCCATTTGAAGATTCGTGACTAACAACTTTCATGCAGCTTACTAGCTACAATCAACGGCCATTTTGAATCTGGTGAGTATCAAAGATTATCAAACGTTTGCGTAACTTATACCTGATGCAATCTCTCTTTGGACACAAAATATTTCGTCCACCAGTCCAGAGTTTCCATGTCTGTGTCATCGTCTTCCTCTGCTTTCTTTCTTTTTTTCACCTCTTCTGTTTTGTTGTCACTCTTTAAAAGCAGAAAGCAACAAGAAGTCACTCACAAATCACTCGTAGCCACTGCGACTAATGCGTGCACATAAATCTGACCTTAGCGACCTTCTTAATGAAAGATTATCTACATTAAAGAGCTGAGCATATACTACATAATTTGCAGAAGTTGTCACAAAGCAACTCAACACCGCGAGCACAATTTGATGCTTCACACCAGAAGGTCAACTTGTTCCCACAAAACTCATGGTGCGAATGCAACGTTGTATCAAAACGGATACAAACCTGCAACAAATATTAGCTGGCATTAAGAGGAGGTTCGCTACTAGTACCTATAGTAGATGTTACTGCTCTAGTATTAGAGGTGTGTAATGAAACGAACCATACTGGTGATATATCTACCTATTGTGAAAAACGAGATAACCGCAATTTTGGCAATTATTTTTGTACAAAATTGGTTGATTTTACCTCAGTCACATTGACGTTAAATTATTCACAAATTGGTAGCTTTGAACTATCCCAGTCAATGGATGTCAGTTCATTGATCTTACCTCAATTGTGACAATCTTGTCATCATTGTTTATGAGAGGTTGCTTTTCTTGGATAGTCACAATGGAATCGCTGATTGGCTGAGAAACAGGCGAGTTATCTAAAATAGAGAATTCCATCAATACAGAATGCATGTAGTGTCTGTAATTGGTTGACCTTAGAAAGCCTATTATAATGTTGAAACTCAAGTTGATAGACTGGAGATTTATTGGTCTCAAAGTATGAGACTATCTAAAATGCTGCATATCATCTGAAGGTCTCAATGTTGGAAGAAGTTATGGTCCTGTATGAAGTAAGTTTTGTGTAAAATAACTTCCAAATATTGTTTGACTTCAGAAGAACCCATTCTTTCATAAGAATAAACTATAGCGTAATTCACTCTTCGGTACCTTCAGACTATGAACAGAATACTGGTTAGGGTAGGATCTTTATCCCAACAGCATTTTACGAAAATTTCTTTAGACGCTTAAGGAATCAAACTTTTCGTATACAAAAATACTACAAGCACTGTTGCAGCAGCTGTACATTTAGTTTATGGCAGAGGGTGCTCAGCCAGTTCTAAATGTTTTTCAATTTTATAGAATGAAGAGTAGGATTATATACGGGAATGGAAACAACTCCACTGCCACGCCTCTAAATTCCAACTATGATCCTCTAAACTCCAGTTCCAGGGACTAGTTCAGGTAAAGAAACTTGTATCCCGGGAAGAATTGGGAGTTTGGCCACCGGGTTCCGCGCATGTGGAGTTTAGGGTGTTTGGATCCGGGAATTTTCACCACAATAGTGGTGTCTACTGTTCTAGGACTGGGGTTTGAAGGAATGTTCCTAGAATTTAAAGGTGCATATCAATTTCCATTGATGACATGTGTTGTATTCAGTATAACATACAATACAGGGGATTCTTACATGTTACATGACCTCTTGTAACCTAATAAAAGGCTGAAGTCAAAAATTTCAAGCAACACTCCACACAATTATTTTCAAGAACACAATTTAACTTCACATGCACAAAACAGCAAGTCCCTGAAAATATATTCAACATTCCTAATTAATGAGATAATTAGTGCTAATCTTAAGTAAACTGTGATGTGATATCAATTACATTCGGAGAAGTAGAAACAAAATAATTCAAACTAAGCCTTTAGTCAAATATCACAACACAGGCCCTGAACAGAACTTAGTGGTTTGTGGTAAGGTTTGTGAGAACACGTAACAAGGAATACCATGATTGCACTTCCTTTGTCAAATTACCGTAAAGTTTCCAAAAATTCGAAGAAAAATAACTCTGCCAAAATAGCCACTTTTCAATTTTTCAAAAGTTAAAAATGCTCAAAAATTTATGTGTTTTTTGACAACATATATACAGTATACATTGTGCAAATAATGACGTAAAATTCTTTTCCTGTTTATTCTTATTGAATTTTTTCATAAAATAAAGTTTCAGCGTTCCGTGATACCGTGTTCTAAATTAAGGAAACTTTACTGCAAGTCTCTTCCTTCTTGCATCATCACCATGCATTTCACGTATGCTTTGTTCAATCATGGCGTTACATATGAATCAATTAAGCCATGTTCTTTTATTGAGGCAGTTGGTGGTAAAAATAATCTCCATATAATGAAACTTTCACTTCAAATGATCATAAATTTCCATTGAAATATGGCAAACAAAAATCTACAAAGCTTGAGTAAAGACTAAACCGGTTGTATTTTAGCTGGGTATTAAGCAATACACATTCATGCAAACACAAAAATATAGTTCCCATCGATAATAAAAGACCGTGAAGAATGCGAGTTTTGCCAATAAATACAACATGAAAAAACTAGGCATCATTCTGTGTTTAGCAAAAGGACATAATAAAGGAATGAACTATAGCTCATGCATATTTCTTTTACACGCAGGCAAAACTAAAGCTGACACCACACTATGATACAGTGGCTCAGTGTATGCGGCCGTATGGGAAATGTTGACATTCACTGGAATATGTTGAAATTTGTTGGTCTGTTGGTTTGAACTCATCATTGTTCGTTATCCCTTGTCAGTTGTTTCAGCACATCCTCCTGTAAAGTTATTCGCTGGGAATTCTGAGCGCATGAAAAGTTGCCATTTTGTTTACGTTGTACTTCGTTTCTTGAATTGGTTTACAGTGTGATGTCACTTTAAAATGCCGTAAATCAGAGTTACACATTACATCATAGTAACAGAAGCTGGGAAAATTAAAGGCGCGATCGAGGCGTATTCAGAGATTTTTTGGTAATTAAAATGGAAAATTCATTATCAAAATTTTAATTTTCTTCACAAATTTTCTTTCTTTATAAAATCAAAAGATATCGAACAAATCTCGTATTTTACACATATTACAAGCTCAAAGCGTGTCAAACGTGGCAAAAAAGGTTAATCCATGTAAAAAGCATGTAATCTGTGTTAATATAATAAACTGCCACGGTAGAATGTAAGCCGTGCAGGTACCTCACACAACCTTCAGTTTGGACATGTGCCCATCTTGGAAAGTTATTGATTACTACTGAATATGCCTGATGCACATGCCTGTAATTAACAGGTATTTTAACAACTAATTGCACGTGCTTCGTTATTACCTAATGCTGGTGCTTTGATATACTCCTTTTTCTGTCCGGCTACACTCAAAATAACATAGGTCATAGGTTAGAGGCTTGTCAGCTCAGTTTATGGGTAGGTGTTGCATTTTTAGAGTTCTCGCAAACTTACACGAACATGAGGCCAAACACAAAATGTATGGAACATCACAACTGTCTGCAACACAGCCCGACTCACGGCAACCTTGTACTTCTTCAAAAGATTTGTACAAATCACACTGTTTTCAAGAGTCCTGTTTATGATCCGAGGTCCAATTATGTGGAGTAGAGCAATTACCGCACTAGCAATGACTTCACAGCAATTTCGAACTCTTTTGGTATAAAATTGAATTCGTTGTAAAAAGTTATATCACCCCTATTGGCAGACACTGATACTATACAGTCAGTGATGTACAAAGCATGTGCCAGCACCAGTGATTTTACGATACAGAGAACAATCCAGAATCAGAATCAACAAACCAGGTTTGAGGTCATGAATAATTTTCCCCAGTATTAATCCAGTGAAATTAATTGGTGGAACTCGGAATTCTGGAAAATTTGTGTCCCAATGCAAACATTTTTCCCAGTAAAAATTTGCTAGCAAATACACAAGATTATTTCCACCTATTTAACATGGGAACGGCGCTTCCGTGAACCATGGTAGACAATTGGCCACCAAAGTCATATGCCACACAAAAGAGCACCTTAACGCTTAACAATGGAATAGATTGATATGTAGAATAGCTTCAACTTGGAAACCACTGCTGTCTAGAGCTGAAAATATACAAAAGGTAGTAATTCTCCATTAGCTGTGGCATCCATCACCCCATTACCAGCTGGAGAAACCCCATGTGTGAGACTGTGTGATGTGCCATACATTCAGGTTTGCAATAACGTTAATTTGCAAAAACTCCCGTTTCCTGGTCTACAATTTAATCTATTGAAGTGACAAATATTTAATAGACACATCTCAAAATATAACAACAGACAACATTCTGTGGTATTTACCCACAATGCAGCACATCGGTAGGGCACTTCTGTGACCGGTGCTATGCTTTTCATTACTATACATAAAAAGTGTTTGAGCATTCATCTCTTTAACTCAAGTTTTACTGATGAACAGTGAGTTGCAGTGCTGACGAAAAAACTTTGACCTGTCGAGTGGGAGTGGGGCTCTGTTCATCATTCTTCTGTTGTCTAGCTTGACTCAAAAGTGTGGTAATGGCATAATTTTTAAAAAATAGGTATGCATTCCAAACATGCAAGACACTCGCGAAAAAGCAAGATCTTCAAGAGATATTGCCATGCATGACAAGCTTTACCCGCCAGTGCATTACATCTAGGAAACAGGCCCAGAGTCAGTTTTGTACATAACATTTTTCTACCTCCATAAAGCAGAGAGATGAATTTGGTACCTGGCTATAATGTTATACTGCTGAGCGTACATATTTTCACATTAGCTAGGTATTTGATAATACCAGTCAGTTTGGACAAAACTGAAAAGTGAAAAAATGTTTTCCTGCACAGACAATAGTTACAAAACAAGCCGTTAGAATTGAAATGAAATTAGTCCATTATGACCACAGTCATTCGAAACAAGGTATTCACGAATGGTCCAGCAACCACTTTCAGTATCACTTTCATCACATGTTGACGAATGACTTGCACCTAATAAACCCTGATAATGACTGTTTTTTAGGCTTTTCTCCTAACTTGGCAAAGATTTCTTTCTCATAATTGTACAAAATAACAAAAGACAGTAGAATTGACAATAAAATGCTAAAAGGATTATTCTACGGCACAATCATTATGGTAGTCACAGAAAGTGACCTGTTTAATCCCAGTGAAACTGGAGATACTCTGTTCACATGGTACTAGCATGTATGTCTACATTCAAGAACATTCATAACAAAATGTGGCACTATTTACTGAAGGAAATAAATTTTGTCAATTTCATATAACGACAATACAAGTTTATCAACAAAGATGGTTTAAAGTCCCAAGCAGCGCTAATTAGGTCAAACCAAAATCGCAAACTTCAAACGGGAATAAATCAAGTCAGAGGCGGCGAATTTTCCACATTGAAGAAATTGATGAAATCCTTTCAGTCCATGGTTTTTAACGTTTTGCTCACAACATCATAAACCAAAACAAAGGGTTTCACCACAAAAAAATACACAGTTTTCAAAAACATGGAAAAAATCCTACGGTATGTTGACACCGACACCAGTCGAGATTTGGCATCTCGATTGGTTTGCGTACCTCAAAATTTGCTGCAGTGATCAAAGACACCGTGCAGTAGTAGGCAATTACATCACCTCTGGATGCCGCAAGCTGCTTACACCATATTCACGCAGTCGCCATATTACAAAGAGCCTCATTTTAAGTTTTAAAACCAATGCATCCCAAACTAAATCACACTACAGAACGTGATTTTTTTGCGTGCCAAGTTACGTTTATGTCTCAATTGCATTCTTATTAAACCTAAGAACAGGCTCTTTTTTTAAATGGTGAATGGTGAATAAGGTCTATTGTTCTCTAAGAAATGAGATCCATCATAAACACGCTGGAGGTGACGATTTTTTTTCATTTTGAAAGTTTTTAAATATCATATTTGAATAGTTCGTGAAAAGTACAGATTTTTGACAATTTGAAAATTGGACAAGAAACGCGACGGTGACTTTTAAAATCAAAAACTTTTAAACGATGTTGCCAGCGTTCTGCTTCTCTTTAATTCTGCTGTTTGTGCAACACAGTTGAGCCAACTACCAAACCAGCAGGCAGCAGTTGGATTTTGAGGTAAGCCAAACATCATCACACAATTCTTGGCATAGATGGCGCTGCGAGGGGCTTTAAGGGAGATAAATCCAAAAATTGAGAAACATGAAATGCTGAAGAAAAAGATAACGACAAGAAATTTACAGGCTGCCAAGTAAGACTGTAGACATTATAAAAATAAAATATTTGAAATAAAACGCTGCTTCTTAATTAATATAAAAACACGCATCATACTTAAAGGGAAAAGGACAGATCGACAGAGCACCTCTCAGAGGTTTCAAACAGCGCATACGAAATTGTCCAAGTGAAAAAACACAGTATCAGATACAACAATACACGCGATCACTGTACTTTTGACATCGACGACTGCAATTTTACGCTGAAGTTTAAATTTTGCACCTCTTCCTTCAAATGAAGAAATAGATACAGAGCATTAATACATTTGGCAGGTCTTGCAAACCATACCATGAATTCAAAGCAACAAAGGTAACAACAGTATACTAGTATAACAACTTTTTTCAAAACAACAAAACCACAAACATCGCTCATGCTTTTATCAAATGTTTCAACAAAACAAGCCGTAAAAGCCTGGCATGTATTACAATGCACTCATTTGCAAATATGTCAACGATCTTTGCAGACTTCGATAGGGTTTCTGTGTTCGAACAGTAGTCACGATGGCTCAGAGTATTTATGGATTGTAAAAGGACTTGGGTTTGAGTCCCAGTCATGACAGAAATCTTTTCAGACTTGTAATTGCTAGGTAACATGATTTGACCCCACATGGCCTTGTAGAGTACCTACTCTATGAATACATTTATTGTCCACTTTTTAACAAAATATGTTTCTTCATGAATTAACTT
The DNA here is from genome assembly GCA_002633005.1 of Phoronis australis. Classification (NCBI taxonomy): domain Eukaryota; kingdom Metazoa; phylum Phoronida; family Phoronidae; genus Phoronis; species Phoronis australis. The sequence continues at coordinate 733,121 of NMRA01000108.1, read as the reverse complement.
ACCGTCCATCAGTTTACTTATGGCGTTTTTTGCTCGTTTTGTCGTGGGGACGAAAGTGAACTTCCCCAATGATGTGATAACATGGGTTCCAACCAACACAAACCGACCAAAGTTGCGACAATCAACACACCGTATAGTGATAGGTGGGCAGAACAACTCATTGTCGGGAAGTTCCTAAAATAAAAAGCCAAACCTTTGTTAAGTTTTGGCAATTTATGTGACTGTGTACCATATTCATCCATTTCAAAGCACATGCCTTCATAAGCACCAACTTGAGATTTACGCATGTCGCAGACACCAGTGGTAGAGTTTTGGGTGAAGTTTGACAGACATGTTTACTGGTACAAACATACTAATAACAGCTTAGATCCGTAACGCTCCCAGGAAACACGATAATGTGTGATAGACGAAAGCACACAGTATTCGCTGTACCCAATATGAAAGACAAATGGTGTTTTCAATGCACTTCCAGGCAATTTTCCACAAAAGTGATAACACCGAACAGGTTCACACTCCATATATGCATTACAACATGTATACAACTGTTAAATGTTCTCTGTTGAAACAATGAAGTTGCACACAGTAGTGATTATCATATTACTCTGTCATAAATAATGATTCACAAAAATTGATGGAATTTCAGCTCCTAATTTTCAAATGATTTGAAAGTAATGTCCTTCTAGTTTCCTTCACAGCTTGTGACATAACTTCGACACAAGTAGATGAGTTTTCAAATTTTTAGATGAATTTTTGAAAAATTTTGATGAAATTCATTTATTCAGCTCATTGATTCACGCGATGCACAGCATGCAACACGTGAATCAATGAGTTGGATAATTAAAATTTGTACAAAATAACTGACAAATTAGTAAGAGTACTTACAACATCAAAGTATTTGACAGGCACGACAAAGTTCGGATTCTTGCTCATATTTGTAATGACAGTCGACTGCAACACTTGTCCAGCACACTCAACATCAATGCGAGGACGATCAACAGACATGAATTGTACACGCTTGATATCTCTGAGACCCCAGAACAACACCTAAATGAACACAATTTTAAAGGCATGTAATAATTATGAGAAAAACAAATCAATACTCCCACAAATTAACATCAACAAGACCCTAGCTTGCCTATTTAGAGAACAAAGAACCCCTTAGTAATCTTGGGAATCAAATCTTGAAAGCAAAACTTGTGTATGTCTATGTTTAAGACTACTTACATGTTATTCACATTCCTGAATTCCATGCAAAATGTACGAAATAGAAAGCAAGAATGTGAATGGACATTACAGTAGAAGGTCTTGGAATTTGAGACAGCAAATTGAAATCATTTTCCTTCAACTCCAAACATTCGCTTTCGTACAACTGAGGCTCTCTAAAGTTGACCATGTCAGAACGTTTTTATTTTCAAGATTCAAAGCATATTTGCCTCAATTCTGTGTTTACTGAGAATAGGTCGAATTCCCTTGGGCACCGGCATTATTGGACCCTTTTCTTGAATGGTAGAATCGTGGATGTCCAAAGGTTCTGGTGCAGCTTCAATTCCAAATGGCATCTGCAATTAAGAGAACATGGTTGAATTGTATAATATGAACCAACACTACTGTGATGACTACATTAAAAGAAATTGTATGCACCAACCTGCCTTTTGCATAGAATCATGATTTGAGCATTGCCTTTAGATCGTCAGTCTTCATAAATATGCATATATATGTCAATCTCAGTATGGCGTGAAAAATATGTTGCAAACATTTTAAGTCTTGTCAGCACACCATCTGTTGGTCGCATCACGTGACCTAATGAATATAAGTCTGAATCTAAGTTCGACTGTACAGTCTGAATCTAAGTCTTCATAAACCATTTAAGTTAGACTCTTTAAAGTAGTAATTAAAACATTTTATCTGGTTGAGAGAAAAGAGGCACAAATATCCAACACATCTGTGATTAACGTTGACCGAATACATTTGACAACAAACCCCATTTGATGAAAATTCATTTCATAACACCACAACCATAGGCCCAGAAGGGTCGCAGGTTTCCTTGTAATGCTTTGAGCTTAAACAATGCCATAATAACATACAGGGTGTCCAAAACCCAACCTTCACCCAAACAAGTAACTCAAGCATACCTCAAATTTTATAATTCCTTTCCAAAAATAATGTATTTTTCATGCCAATGCATCCTTTAAATTTGACACTACCACTAACATAGTTCATGAGTAATGGCTTCATGGATTAAAATGTTTCGGTAACTGCACTATGAGTTCCTAATTTGTAGAAAATTATGTGTAAAACATTTGAAATGAAAAAACATTGTTTCAGACACTTTGTGTATTCACTACATGCAGACTACACTGCAAAAAATAACCATTGTGCATTGTTGTTTAGGACACAATGCCGCAGTTTAGCTTCAATTTTAACAATGCAAACGTGAACGTGCGCATATTTCAAACATGCCGAATTATCATAGCTTGGACACGGCACCTCGATTTCAGGCATAATGGTGAATTGGTGCAAGTAGTGCATAGCTGTTTTAATGCAATTGTGTTGTTTGATATTATGGCATGTATTTCATGACAAAACAATTTAAAAAGTGAGATCACAACATTCAATAAGAGCAAAAGATCTCTAAAACTGAAAAATCCACCAAAAAAGAGACAAGGATGAGAAATTACGTGACTTATTCAAACAAAGGTGTAGCTTCCATACTGAGAAATACACTCATGCAAAGAAAAAGTAGTGCTGTGTTCTGGATGCGGAAGACACTTGCGACACAGGTGTGGCGAGAAATCTTCACTTAGGAACTGAAACTACGAATGTTCTCGAACAACACTCCAGCCTCACCAATCGATCACTTCAGTTGCAGTCATTTTGCCACAGTAACAATAAAGGCCCAGTTAGGGTAGAGTTTATCTCAGGTTTCTGTACTTTTGTGCACGATTTTATCAAAAAGCGAAGAAGTAAAACGCCAATAGTGATTAGTCACGCACACGCACACGCACAACAGAGGGCAGTACCAATGGCTTTTTCTTTCTCATCTGTGGAGGTGTCGTGAGAGCTTTGCTGACCTCTCGCTCATCGAAGGGATGCTGTAAGTTGACATACAGTCAAAACACAGTTACAAATTAATTGCTGAAGACTAGACTCTAATTGGCAAACGGAATATACAAATCTTTCAATAATCTAGTGCACATCATGTCATCGCAATAACAAACAATTCTTAACTATATTATGTGATGTAAATAACAGTTCTGTAAAAAAAAGTGTCCAATTACCTGTAGGAGTTCAAAAGCTCCCAACAATTCTCCAGCAACATTTGGTCCTCGATAAACAGTCCACCATTCTAGCTGGGCTGGAAAGTTTGGTCGACAATAAGGCTCATTGCTACTTTTAACAACCGGTCTAGCTAGTGCGCGTCCAATGAATTCGGATTTTCCCTGAAAATGACAAGGGTTGTCATGACAACATTCCAATTTCCATCGTTGCAATGTTTTAAAATTTACAAAAGGGTAAAACTTGCTGATGTAGGGCAATACAATTAAAAGGTCGCTAAACTCAATTTAAGTGATTTCACAGAGAAATGATTTTATCACCAGATATTTCAATTTTAAGACACAAACATGTTAAAGCACATACTTTTTGTATCTCAATTTGGATCCTGTGTCTTATGTCAAGTGTCCTTTTCCTAAAGCCTAGTATTGAAGGGATTGTCAATAAAACATAGTTTTTAAGTGAGCTTTTACACAGTGTTCAAAAATTTTGAGTGTTGACAACAGTTTCAGAGACTTTAGGTCTGCACCAAATCCTAACTAATAGCTGTTGCCAAACAGACTTGCTAACCATCAAAATGAAGGGATTGTTGGATATCTAGATATATGGTGCTAATGTCCGGGTACACAGTGTGATCACAATATGCAATATAAAATACATTTTGCTTACAACTCTGTCCTGATCAAATACTTCAACCACAATGACAGGTGGATTTTCCTTTAAAAAGTCGATACTGCCGTAGACTTCAATGTTTGGAAAAACTAACATCTCATCCCATGTTGGACTCAGGGTTTCATCGATCACCTGAAATAAGACATATATGTTTTCGCCAAATATCAAGACACAAATTGTCTTATCCTATTTCAAAATCAAAATCCATAACTAACAACAGAATATTGTTTATTGTAAAGAGGACATTTAGATTACTTGCAACATGCACCTGCAAGTAGGTTTTAATTTTTTAGTCTGAATTCCAATGTCCGGTTGACCTCCACTGCCTATAATGACTCATTTTACTCTTGAAAATCACTCCATTTAAAATTTAAAATGTCAAATAAAACGATAATTAATTTTACATGTTTTCTTTCATTACTCATTCGAAATGTCAAAGTAGATAATTTTTAATTTCGTATTTTCATTTACTATTAATAGGTTGTAAATTACTGTTGACAACTGACAAGTTTACTGATAATACCAAGACATTGACTGAGACATCTGATTGGCTCTTCAGCTGGAAGTGTCATTGTCAGAATAAATATTGATTAATAAGTAATTAGTACAAATAGCTCCATTTAAGTTGCCCAAAATTTGTGCATGTACTTTTAAACCATGGCGTCAAACTCGTTTACGTGTATTCTTGACTGAACAGTGTGTGTTAGTTCTTGAAGATTAACCAACAGGAGTGTCACTCATTGAACAATCGAGTCCTACAAGTTCGATAGCAGATACGTTTGACGATTTAAAGTTAATTGATTGAAGTAATCCTTACAGAGGGCGCTAGCATGTTACTCTTCTTCATTGTTAGTCTATTCAATTAACAACAAGTCTCACTTGTTTTAATTAGTGGTTATCATATAATAAATTAATTACAGGATTTAATCATTCTCTCTCCATTTACGCACAACCTCAAAATATAGCATAGCTACCTTTTAAACAAACCCACAGTCAACTTCCGACAGTCATCTTCAGGGGTAATCATTCTCTCTCCAACCACGCACAATCTCAAAATATAGCATAGCTACCTTTTAAACAAACCCACAGTCAACTTCCGGCAGTCATCTTCAGGGGTAATCATTCTCTCTCCAACCACGCACAATCTCAAAATATAGCATAGCTACCTTTTAAACAAACCCACAGTCAATTTCCGACAGTCATCTTCAGGGGTAATCATTCTCTCTCCAACCACGCACAATCTCAAAATATAGCATAGCTACCTTTTAAACAAACCCACAGTCAACTTCTGACAGTCATCTTCAGGGGGAGGGCCGGAGTGTAGCTGGGTTTCCAAATACGGGATTCTATCTATACCAGGCCAGAATGAAAAAATCTGACCCATATTTAAACCGAGGTCAGGATTTGTGCCCCATCTCTATACCTATTGAAAGAGTGTTTGATGACCGATATTCATTCCTTGTGTGGAAATTAAGTTTACCCCAATTACACCTTGCACTCATGTCTAGCAACTTTTCAAAATCAGGTCAGTTTTCATACTGTGCAGAGTATAGTCAGACCAAACCTTATATCAAGGAAAAACAGTGATCTCCCATCCTATTTTATACCTACTTTGTCTGAACTGACACTTCAAATTTATATAAAATAGTAGATGCTAGACTGTACAAATCAAGAAAATTGAAAAATGCACCCCATCTCAGCAGCATATACCCACTAACATTAACTACCCCGAAATATTTCTAACGCAAGACGTGGAAAAACATGTTTACGGTAGTCAATCAAGGGAAGTTTTGTTACCTGTGTACATGCACTGATATCTCCCATTATGACGCAAGCAAATGGGTCCGACAAGCCGGAAGCATCGGAGCCAATCAGACTTCTCGCCTGGTACATATGTGCTCGCATCTGGAAGACTTGTTTTTCTGAGTACATTATCATCGTTGGTGGAATGCTGGTGATTTTCTCTGCATTTCTCACAGCTGGACTCATCTCATAACCTTCAGGTAAACCCTTGAGGAAGTCCTTCTTATGCTTTGTCAGACCTAGCCACAGGTACATGGTGAGCTTGGCTTGTATTGCCCAGCCTGAAGGTCCTGTGGCTTTCTTACCAGGTAACTGAAACAGGTAAGAAAATGACAGAATGTTATCTGGACCGAAAACATAGTTTTGTTTGTCTTTCAGTTTTTGACGTCTTCCTTTTGTATGGTCAAGAAGTTCCTGATTGTTTGCTTCAGTTCAGTTTTCAAGTGTTACATTTTCAAATTAAAGAATACTTCTACAGTCTACATGCACATGTAGCAAAGACAGGTCAAAAATGGTTATAAATTTTTCACCCCCACTCATATGCATGCACAGACACACGCGCACACACACGCGAGCGCAAAACTTTTTAAGCTGAATGACAGCTCGCATTTGGTGTTCTGGCAAAAGGAATCTGAGGTGTCAAAATGAATTCTGACATTTCCGATCTAGCGTAAAAGTTCCTTGACTAAAAAAGTCAAACAGCTGTAACGCCACCCATTCTCTTGCACTCCTCGAATTTTCCCACTAAATGCCTAAATGTAAGCACACATTAATTTCCCAACTCAATTCCTCTCACCGACGAACGAACACAGAATGCAGACGACGGCATGGACTGGTGTGAATTTCACCTGCCTTGTCTGATTTTTGCCGAACAATTCTGACTTCTTTCCGTTTACTTCCTGTTGTAATTTAAGCGTGGTGACAAATGCGCTGATTTCGCAAAATAAACGGAAAAATGTGAATCAAAGGTAATAAATCTACGAAAATCGTTAGTAATTTAAAGTTCGAAAGTCAACACGGACTTTGAAATGAATTTAGAGGGAATTTGGCGACTTGGAATTTTCCCAGGTCGCCAAACACAAAATGGGGTCGCATTGGCAACTGAACCTACAGGTCGTCAAATCGAGTGCTATTCAGGCTTTCAGAATGTGTGAATTGATTCCTTTATTGCAAAAACCATCTGCTGGCTTGTTAAGAAAATAGTCATTCTCAATGTCACCTTTAAGAAGATATTCTGTGTAATGGCACAGTTTTTCCCTCGTTCTTCATCCACAATTGAGTAGATTAAATCACGCGACTCCATTCGATGGTACGCAATTCTTTTGTTTCCACAGATCATCCAAACCATAACGTCTGGCAATGCATGCTGGGGCTAAAAACAAATGAAGGACTGATCATTTCGGCCTTAGAGGGGATACTACTTTGCATAAAGGCTTAAAATTTTGTGGACGGTTGTAAATCAAGGGTGTCGTTGACATGCAAGGGCAGTGAAAGTAGTTCCTTGTGAACTCAGCTTGTAGCCATACAACTGCCCCACTAGACCTGCGTAAGTAAACACAACTAAACAAAAGATTTATGGTTCTGATTGAGAAGATAATTGTTTTATTATCCCCAATGGATTTTGAATAGCCTAGCCCAGAATGATGGTGTTCAATCAACGTCATAGTTTCTGGGAACATGCTCATTAGAAGCAGCTCCGTTTTAACAATTCTGTCATATCTTTCAAAGTTACAATTTATATATAACACGTTTCGTTGACTCGTGTTCTTGTGCAATCATCAGAACACCATAAAACATCTACTGTGTCTGACTAGATTATAACATTTCTAACATATGATCCATTCGTTACCAAAAACCGAATTTTTCAAATACAGTAGACCCGCAACTATATTTCTAAAATCCTTGACAGTCATACAGTCTTAGGCACACAAAATCAAAATCCAGATGTTTGTAATCACAGGACAGCATTTTTCTCTAAGAAATGATTTTTCATGGAAATCACCGAATAATTCCAAGGACACAAATTTTTTGGCATGAAATTGTCAAGTTCTGTTTTTTTATTCTACTAGCTACAAAAGTGTGCCTTTAAGGGCAGCCTGAGAGCTCAGCTGTCAAAATGAAGATTAAAGTTTTTAGAAGAAACATTGATGTCTTTACTTTGACAGACGAGTTCTAGGGATGAAAGGCCTTAGAAGAAGATTCCAGATACCCTTTGGAGCAAATAGAATAAAAAATCACAGAATGCATAAGTTTCAGACAAAATAAATCATGTTTGTGGAAACTACAGCAACATCCATGAAAACTCTATAATTTCTGGAAAAAAGCAGTCACGTAATGAACATCTGGGCCCAGCAGCATTAAAGTTATATGCCGTATAGCAACAACGACGTCGCATTATCACTGACGCGCCATGTTGTTATTGTTGAACAATGCACCTGATGTCATGCAACAACTTATCCAGCAGATAATTTTGAAGTTTTATGCAACACAGCCCTGGGCATCATTTTTACGCACATAAAACGATTATCAAGGCTTTAAAAATACATAGTTTCATTGGTCTTCTATTCTTCTAAAGTGTATAAGAAATTCGATCCTTGGTCACAAAAGAAGAAGTCCCATTACCTTAACCACATTTTTACAAAATATACATCTAGCTAGTATAGAGACAGCGTGGCTCAGTGGTTTGTGCTTCAGACTCCCATTTGGGAGACCCGGGTTCGAATCCTAGCTTTACTGGCTGATAATCGAACATTGCACAAAGGTGTCTCCCACTCGTCCGAGCTCAGTCTTACTAATGAATGTATGCAAGGGAATGAATGAAAACCTGGATGTAATGTGAAAGTGATTTCTGAGGCAGTGCTAAAAAAGAATGCTTTATAATACCTCCACAGAAAGCTCCTTCAACTGACTCAAGAACTCATATGTGCTTTTGAATTTCTCCTTCAAGTTCATTTTTGTTACGGTTGCCTTTATACTCCTGGCCTTCGTCCCCATTTGGTCCTGGAAAATATTGATATCGTTAGCACCTGAGTACAAGTGGTGTACAAATTTGTTGACACCTGCCATGTTTTACATATTGTGGAACATTTACAGCTTTGCTCCAATTAAAGAGATATTAAGTGAGACATTGAGCATGTATATAGCTCAAGTGGTTTCCGAACTAATTTCTAGACATAAGTCCTGTGTTTTCTTTCATGTAAAAATGCATACGGTAAAGTTGCCTCAAATGAAAAGGATAATTGTCATTTTTCCATTTTCAAAAAATCCTCAAAATTCCATGTTTGGTGCTGACAAATGTACAATATAAAACTGCAAGAATAATGAAGTAAAGTATTCTTCTTGTCTATTTTTGTTAAAAAATTTCATTGATAAATAAAAAATATAATTTCACAAATCTGCGGTACTGTATTCCAAATTGAACAAACTACCATGTTGTGGTGCTATCTATAAAACTAATCACAAAATCTTGTTAAATTATTCATATCTAAATTAAATCTACATAGTCTATATATAAGACTCATACCAACTCCCTTTGGCACAGTTTAAGTCTTTCCTTGTCCAGTTTAGTCTTGCATCCACTGCCCCCTTTTGTCAGTGTCAGGAAACGACTGCATCCTGCACCAAGTTCTTCCAGGACACTACGTAACCTTCTCTCTGGATACAGTTTCTCCTCTCGAATCATTTCCGTTAAATCTTGAATACCTTCATCCTGTGTGATAACAATTTTTCAGTTGGCAATGAAAGATTTCATTCAAATGTGAATGCATACCATTTCCCTATCAAAAACAACACTGTCTGGTAGTAAACTTTTACAGATTCCATTGAGGCAACCTCAATCATTAATGAATAATATGTTAATCAACCGCCGTCGAGTGGTGATCGCCTATCTCTTTCGTTGCGACATGGGCAGGAAGTTTGGCACACGTGGCTTGTGGCGGTGATGAGTCTATAATTCATAATCAAAATCGACACTCTTCAATTTTCTTACTTTGAACATGATTTTGTTATAAAAACTTTAAACATGGCTATTGGTATCCTTTTTAAAGATTAAAAACTATTCTAATGACTACTTTCGACTTACACTACACCATGGTTATTTGCTTCCTTTGGTCGGAGTTTCTCTTCTCCAATTAATAAACTGTTTCAAAGACACCTCATAGTAGATAAGATTTTCAAAGCCGAAGGCTTGGCTTTAAAATTATTGATTCACATTTTAGGAGAAAACCAAGCCTCTCGTTATACATAACCTGAGCAACTATTGCTAACTGTAATATATTGGGACGTTCAACTAATGAGGGTTTCACTGGAACTGAATTTACCTTATCTATAACGGTAGATATAGATAGACACATCTATAGCGTCCATACAAATACAAACAAACTAACACTATGTTACAACTACAACTTTACCAGCAACAGAAAAATGTCATGCATTATTCTACCTCCGCAAAGAGGGGAGTTTCTGGAATTCACTAGAACAAAACCAGTTATAAGAGCGTTACTACGGTGATTCTTAAATACAAAAATAATAACACAAAATCATCATTTATCTAATCTTCAAAGACTTATTACCCAGCTGTAAATAATGGAAATAGTAACTCTGCCAAAAGTTGTTTTATGATATCTACTTCATACAAGCCAAGGTAATAATAGACTATACTTTTGATAAATTTGATATAATTGAACTTTCACTAGTCGGCTATACTTGCTGAATAAGAATTACTGTCAGGCGAGCATGGAAACAGGCATGTTAGGCATTTTTCTCTTTATTTATCATACCAGTTTCTCTATAATCCTCATCAAGATATTCTGGTTGTACATCCTTCGTCGATGATCTTCAAATTGAGACTTTACATACAGACAGGGCTTCTGCTCCAAGTATGGTATACTGTAATACACCTTGTCTCTGGACACAGGCCTCATGGGTGGCGTCGTGCTGTGCCACACTTTGTCGAGCTCCGTCTCTTCAAGAAGAGCGTCATCTTCATCCTTCTCAGCTTCTTCTTCCACCTCGCTGGAGTCAGAATCGTCGAATGATTGCATTGTTGGCGGATTGTGACCATCTAAGGTATTCCCAGCATTCCCTACAAAAGCAAGTGCTTTTAATTACTGCTTGCAGTCTCTCAAAAGCTTGAACAGAATACTTATTATTACGTGTTTATACTTGTCCTCTCTGGTTCATCAGTGCATAATTGGTAAAGTAACATGAATTTGCACATTTACGAAGCACATGTATATGCACAAACATTTTACGAAGTCTTGCAATGTTTGGAACGTAGCTCTTGTTTCATTCACATTTTCAAGTTTTTATTGTGCACAGTTAATTTACAGTCTGTATTATGTCAACCACTTTGTTAATTATGCGCTTGTATTTACTACATTCATAATTGGGCTGGAAATAAACTAATTGACTAAATGTTAAGATTGGTTTAATTTTTAAAGGTGTCTGGTATTTAAACAAAATTTGACTTTTCATCATCAACGGTACTTTTGAAGTGTCACTATAACACGTCAGCCTACCAGAGCCAGGAGAATCCAGACATTACCTATTGTAAGTTCAAAATGTATGGGTTTATCCCCAATCCGGGGACTTATCATCGTAGCATCAAGGATTGTTCCAAACAACAGATACTCCTCTCGCCTTCCAGCGGCCATCTCCGATATCGGCGGTGTTGTCTCCACCTCAGCTGTTGTACTCCCCTCGCTTCCTGTTTCCAGCATCTCCACCTTCAGCGCCATCAGCAATCTTGCGCGGAACATGACTCCCTCGCCGACACCATCGTTGAGGAGTTTATGCTCGTCCAGTAAACTGTAGTCTCTGGTGGATCCGTACAAGTTGACCCAGCATGGACCGAAGGTTGGTAGGAATCCTATGCCAAATCAGTGCAAGAAATTAATGCGTAGGAAACCAAACTTTTGTAGTCAGCCGCAGGGAAAAACAAATCCCTCAAGTTTCTGTGTTATTTGATTTGTGATAATGAATATCCATGACAAATACTTGCATTTTTACACTTAACTATGCTGTTAATTTTAGTATAGATCTGTGTTCTCAAAATTGCAGTCAATGCCTGGATAAACACTGATAAGTTAAAATATCAACCACATCATGATTTATTATAAATTTTGGTAAAATACTTCATTCATTGATAGTTTACAATGAAATCCATGTGAGTATTTCAGAAAACAAAAGCTGCCTCAGATTCGCACACGACAAAAGCAATATAATACCCTTTTCGCCATCATTAGATATTGATGGCAGATCCAGGTAATGTGTTCCGATGATTTCATCGTTGACTTTGTCACTATCTCTCAGCTGTATCTGGAACCGTCTACACAATGGAGGAAACATTTCTGTGAAAGTTATCTGCTCATTCCACACTGGCTCGTACGATCCATGCTTTACCGACGTCCTCGCCTGCAATAACATCGGCACTCAAAACATAAGCTGATGTACTACAATACGTGCTACAAATATTCGGACAAAATGACATATAATTCCCAATCACAGCAGCAAAAGGCGAATTCATTGTCTGAGTAGTCATTCCTTGTGACTGACAATGACACGGGTAAATAACAAGAAAGAAAATTAATAAACAAGGGCGGTAATCAACAATTGGTCAGACTTCAAAACTACTTGCCCCAACTTCAAAACCAGGTGGCTGGACTGCAAAACCCAATGACTGGTGTTCTAACTTGGTCGGACATCAAAACAGGTTGGACGATACCTCAAAACTAGATTGCCGCACCCAAAATACTGATTGGCCCGGACCTAAAACGGTTTGGCTGGTGCTCAAACACAATGGCCAAACAAATAACAGATTATGAACAAAACAAATAAACGGGTATAAAAAATACACACTAGATGTTACTTGAATCCTTCGAGACATTTAAAGCGAGTCTTTGAGGATCGAAGTTCAGCCATCATGTTTGATCACCAGCCAACTGGTTATAGCGCTGGCCATCGTGTTTTGGGTCCAGCCAACTAGTTTTTGGGTGAGGCCATTGCATTTTGAAGACCGGAAAACACATTTGATCACCGGCAATTTGGTTTTGCAGACCAGCCAACTGGTTTTGAACTCCGAGCAAGTCGTTTTTGAAGTACAGCCAATAGTTGGTTCCCTCTTGAAAAAGTGGCGAAGCCATTCTGCAATTTGAACTTGACCACCATGGTATTTCTTACCACCTGACTTTGCCAGTAACAGAATTAGCTGTCATCACCAGGAAACAATATTTTGTCCGATTAGTTTTGTCATGTATATACATTAGCTAGTCTACCTCTGGCACGTTCATTAAAGCTAAGTCATTCACGACAAAACAGCAGACGATATTTCACCCTCTGTCACTCTGCCATACCTAGGAAGAGTAGCCCTAAAAAGATGACGTCAAAGTCTCTGTGTACGCAACATTGCGTATGCCTCGGTTTGGAGGTTTGTCACAAGATCAGTCAAATAAGTCACCATGGTGTGATGACTTAAAGAAGACTGACACTCACACAGTAGTTGCAGTGAATGAGTTTCTCTTTTATTCTGTTCCAGTTAACCAATTTTTTTGCCATTCAAAGACTGAAAAGGCTCAACTTTTACTAATTAATGATGGATTCAGTATTTATGGCCAACACTGTCAAAATGTCCGGCACTGTAAGCAAACCTTTCACGTTTAATAGTAGGTTATCACTGACATCCTGCACAGTCTACTCTTCAATCCCCAAACAAATTAAACAAGTTCACTGGAACAGTAGCAACTGCATTCAGAAACATTCAACATTGACTATTGGGAAGTGAGATGCAGTGCCTCATTTCCTTTGCAAAGCAAATGTTGAAAGCTCAGCATTGTCAATAAACGTTTGAGATTTTTTACGTCAGATCCCGCAAATATTTCCACTTGGTTCTTACTTTTAGTATCAGATGTCAGATGCATAGGTACATACCTTTTGACCAGCAAATGAAACTTGGACGAAGGGGTCGACTAAATCTTTGGCTTCTCCAGTAAATGCCTTCTTAACGTTTGCCAGCAAACTTGTCGTCATTTTTGGAAGTCCTTCCGCCTTGTAAACTTTCATTATGAAGTTGGCGCGCATACGATCGGCCGGTACACCGTCCGGCAGAAGTAGATTTCTGAATAGTACGCAAAGAATGATTAGGAATACAAAATTCTAAATTATGTAATACGCAGCTCAAATTTTGACGGGTCACAGAAACCTAGCCCGACACAGACACATCGCTGGGCACTCTTTTTCATGCGGCTCAAATACACTGCGGTTACAAACAGAGCATTTATTGTACATGCTAACTCTATCCAACAAGGCATATTTTCCATACAATTAATACGCCACATAGGCAGACTTAGGGGGCCCGGGTGCTCCCCTCAACAAACACAACCAAAATAAAAATAAATAATAGTACTGCCAGCAGGCCGTTATTAGGGATTTAGCAGATATTTTCTTTGAAAAATTCAGTGGTTGCACCCCTCGACATGCCAAATTCACCAGCTTGTCAGTCATTGATTAAAAGTAAATGCTCTTACAAACTGGCAAAAATAAATAAAATTACCCATTTGCTGTTTCGGGAATGTTAGCTGATAATTCTTACACATATTAATGATGTTCAGTTAAAAGCCGGGGACACACAACCAAGCTTTGACTAATTATTGACAGACACTAACTACAACTGAACAAGAAGTACTTTTAAGTACTTAAAAGTCTTTCAAGGACACAAGATAGTACTAAAAGCATGCAGAACACAGAAGCATGAAAAAATGCTTTAGGGAGTTGATCAACGGAAGCAGGTAAAGACCACCCACATCAAACCACAGAATCCATTTCAGTGTGACACAATGAGAAAAAAAAATAATTGATAATTGACTACCTTTTTATCAAGGATTGAATTTTTTAATAACTTTTACGTATTAATTATAGACCAATGAATTAAACTAAATTTTTATATCATTGAGAATCTTATGATAAGCATGAAAGCAATGCTAAGACAGATGTTCTTAGCAACTGATGGATCCTTCGATGGTGAAACTAATCGTGCGGGATGGGGTTATCAAATACGCTGTGCTAACAACGTCATTGCGGAAGGTAGTGGCTGCCACCAGGTATACACAAGCAGTACGCGGATGGAGTTTGAGGCTATACAACGTGCCCTAATCAAGCTGTCACTCTTAGACCTGGAGAATCACACCATTATCTTTGCCACCGATTCCATGGCAGTGTTGATGAAAGTTCAATCTGGAAACCTCCCAGCCAACTGGGGTGTCTTCCGATCACGCCACCCTCATCATGTGGTGATCTGGTCTTTCGTACCTGGCCACGCCGGTGTCCTGATTAATGAGCGTGCAGATTACCTCGCTGGCTCATGCACCACCAACCAACCCCTCTACTTATATTCGGCTGACGTTAAGCTGCTGGCCCGCAAACACAACCTCGAGCAGACTGCATCCCAACTGGCGGAGTTCAATGATGGCAGCCGACTGCTCGAAGCCGGTATCATTTATGGCCATGCTGCGAAGAGTCACAAGAAGAGCCGTGCCCGAGTGTTGTCAAATCAAATGCTTACAGGCAACGTCAGCCCTGGAGTTCTGCGCCTTCTGCTGTCACGGGGATGGTCTGGGGAGGGGAATAGTGCATCAGCATATCCCCAATGATCCTGTCCGTGACAGGTATTACAGGTATTACAGGTTGACAGATGTTCGTAATCAAAAGTCAGATAAACATGTAGATGCATAAAAATTATACACCACAATGTCTACAGTTAATCCTAAAAGTTATTCAAGAAATTTGATCCCTGGAAAACAGTGTAGCCTACTACCTCAACTGAATACGATTTACATCTTAGGAACATACTAATTGGCCATAAACACAATATAAGCTGAAAAAACAGTGATGAGAGTTTCGTGTCCTATGCACCTACGATGAACTTGTCCTGTTTTGTACTTACGCCTCGATGTCGTCATCGTCGACATCTCCCTTGGTCGGGACTTTCACCGTATCACCCTTGCCGATGATGGCGATATCACACTTGAGATATCCCTTAGGACCAGAGTTCATGTCGTCAGGATCAAGTAGCATTGCCCACTTATGATAGAATTGGCGCCCTAAAAGTTTGAATGTAAAGTGAGATTGATCAGCTTAATATGGAAATTGATACTGTTGTATATTTTACACTATATCAAAAAGAATTAGTAGAGAATATGCAGATAAATATCAAAATAGACAAAGCTAATTAGTAATTCATGCAAAAATGATAAAATACCAAGGAATTCTAATTTATTTTCACACATATATACATACATATATTGTCACATACATATGTACATAGCTGCTAAATTGAAGTTGTACACATTGTTAAGTGTAGCTATAATGGCATTGTCCGCCACTAATCATCTAGAAAACATTCAGTTATTCTAACCACCCCAATAGTATTTGCCAGACGACCAGAATATGAGGCGAGGAAAAGGGAAAGATAAGAATGGTCCAAGCAAGCCACAAAGTCAAAATATGGAAATATGGCAAAAGCAAAAACTATAAACCCTTTACAAACTAACCATCTATAATAAAAAATACTCGATTAATGAAATAACTCAATGCTGTTCTCAAAACTAACTGAAATAAAAATGTATACAATATGAGTGGGCTAAAAAATTAATTTTGTTTGAAAGGGTCACAAAGCCACGCTGCCTCATTTCCTGTGAGCGTAAAAATGTCTTTGGCAATCAAAGAACCAACGGTGAATTAGCTGAAGGTAAGGCTCTATAACCTGGGTTGAGGGCTCATCGTTTTGTCTGCTGAAAACAATACTGCTGGTTCCGTAGAAGAATACCAGATAGAGCCAGAAATTGGTGCGTTACTGGGAACTTTAACTGCTGATTAAAGGATGAGTGATCATGTGCAAGGACTGATATACTTCACAGACACGCACATACACCATATACTAAAATATTTACCTTCGCTTTGGTATAAAGTTCCCACGTCCATTTTAAAGTTGCCAAGGGGCTTACCGCTTATACGTAAAATATTTCTACCTTCGTGTACCTGCGGCATAATAGCGAGAAAAGCCTCAACAAAAATATGGCCATGTCACAACTGATGTCAAACGGAATGAAGCATATTTTGTCCGCACATCAGGTGAAACACAAAAGCTTTGGCAAATAAAACTTTTACACGTCAAAAAAACGCGTTTCATGTCGACTTGTGGTAATCATTTGATAAAAGATTACTGCCAGTAGTAAAATAGGAAAACAAAGCCCTCATTGCGCAATCTATTAGCAAAGAATCAATATTTTAGATTTGCACGTTACAAATATACTAATGCACTACTTCTCTTCCCCATCACCAAGCAGAAGCAAGCTAATCTATTCAACATCATGGGTGCGTTCAAATAGGTCACTTGTGAGTTTGGGAAGGTCACACAACATTAGGGTTCCGCAATAGATCTCTGAATCAGATCTACCAGGAAACATTTTACAAAATGGCCACCACTGACAGGGATTGCATGACTACGTTGAATCATGGGAAAACTTTATGCAAACACCCAGAATGAACTGCACTCACTATCGTATGAGCCAAAATTTCTTGCTATATCTCGCAAGTGACGATGTATATTGAACGCTTCCCCATGTAGAGTAACAGCACATAATGAGATTTTCAACCAATGCCTCATGCAAGATAGAAAGACCAATTAGAGACATGCATTGCAATTTAGACAACTTCGTGGAAAACACATCTAACGTAAAGCACTGCTCCAAAAGCTTATTGATTAAATGTCTCAAATATGCATTACAATTTGCTCGAGAGGCTGAATTGTCAACAATGTTTTAATATGATTTTGCTCCTGATCAGTTTTAGATATATCAAAGGATTTTGTTATTTTCTAGTGAAAATACGCTTACTTTGCAGTACAATGTTTTTTGGATGAAGACATCTAAACTTAACCAACCCACTTCCAAGTGCAAGAAAAATGCCTCCGTTTGAGGAAAAGTCTTTTCAGATATCACCCAAATCGAAAATTGGACAACTTGTTATTTCGAGCAAAATGTGAAAATGATTCAAAGCAAGCTCTTGTTTATACCACGAGCAGTCATAAGCGTGCCCATGTCCATGTGAAAGGAACCAATCTGTGTGCCCTTTCTAATTAGACTCCGCGAATGAAGTGCCTACAACGGAAAAATATTCAACGACTGCATAAACTGAGAGAAATAAAAGGTTGTCAAGAAAATAAGCAAACCGAAAAGGGAATCAGTGACCAATGGTGAAATGCCTAACTTTTGCCCAACAGCCAGACACTGAGTCAAAGCCTAGTAAGCGTAATAATACAAGCAATCACATGTGTTAGTCACTAATAATTTTTGTTAGTAAGTCAGTAGTTATAATAGTGTTAGGTATTACAAATGTGCGTGATTAAACTCAGGCGGTCTAAAACTAAAAGTAGAACGAAAACTACAGTGAACGATGACTCTGCAGAGCACGTACGTTGTACACTGGAACTAAGTATGGAAATTACAAACACGCCATGCGTAGATACATGTCAAAGTGATTTACCGTTAAAGTGATCATCTTGTCAAATAACATTACTGGCGCCATGTGGAAATCAAAGACAAAGTACTGAAAATGAAAACACAATTAGTATGGAGAATTGACTCAATGCTTTTGTTAACAATTCTGTGTGCAGGTTTACCTCAAGTTGAATTAACTCACTTACAAATTCCCAGAATGGATTATTTGATTTTAATCTGTAAAACACGGTGATCATCTTTATTATCAATATTATTTCAAAATTAAGAACCAACCATGCACACCTTTATTACATGATGACAATTGGAAAAAAATAAAAGCATAAAAACTTTAGTCTTCACAATCAGTCATTCATTCACTGCAACCACAAGAAGCACATTTTAAGATACTGAGAGATCCTAAAAAAAATTCAAAATTTGGAACGATACCTCAAAAATGGCCGATTGGAATCAAATGTCACATGTTATCCTTTACGCACTGTTCTCCAAAGCATTCTTAGGAATTGTTTATAAAATGATGTTCCGTTTTTGCATAAATGAAAAAGAAATCAAATTCATTCTCAGATCTCTGAGATTTCAACATGAACATTTATATCAAATGAAATTTGGTCTTGGTAATGATAATATTGTTTCTGTGTGAATGTGTATGTCTTTGTAATAGACCACAATTCTTAATTTTCATAAATTACAAAACAGCAGGCACGTGCCCATAGCCATGATAGGGGCAACGTTTTGCATTACCGCAATAAAAGAAAATCAAGTCACCCTTTCTCTGTGTTTGGTGGACAACAGATCGTGTCCCTGAAACATCACCTCTGCTTCAAATAAAAGATACACACCTCATTATAATATGGGCAGTTAGTAGACTCCTTCACACTCGTATATTTCTTCTGGTCCCCGACCTGAACGCACACAACCGGATCCATGTTAAGGCCCGCTAGCTGTCTGGCTTCAATAACAGTGATGCAGATCTACAAAACCCGAAAAGGAATGTAAACAGCAATCATGGTTCACTCCGGATTTTCCCCGCAATAAACTCTGCCTATGCCGACATCGCAACAGGGTCATCTCATGGTCCCAAGTAGACATTTTTTTAACAGTAAAATCTCACCACCAATTTTGGACAAAAATAATTGTTGAAATTGTACTTTTTTAACTTTTAAAAGGCGATGTAACATTGTTGCAGATGCCCAGTTTATTGTCTAATGGTAGCTATGGTATGGCATTGAACATGGCAAATATTGTGTAATGGTACCAATGGTACATCATTGAACATGGTAATTAATTAATGTCTAATGGTAGCTATGGTACAGCATTGAACATGGTAAAGCGTTGGTGCGACATATAAGAAAATAAAAATTTACTTGTCCGCTATATTGTCTCCTGAATTGATGAAATTTGAGCATAAAGGATAACAAATGCAACCAAATCGAATATCAAATCTTAATTTGGGGACTAGTGATTGCCTTTTCTTCCATCCACAGTTACTGTAGTTACTGGTCCTTATGACATGCACAACAGTTCATAAGGTCCCTTATTGATTATCAGATATTATCTCTAGCTTTTGAATGATGTAACATCAAGGTTCACCTATTTCCTTTTACCTGATAGTCTTGTGCCTTGAGCGAAGCTGTCTGATGTGCTGCTTGGATATGAGGCTTTGGCCTGAAAATGTTTCAAAGTGTGTTGCGTGACTGTTTTGAAATCAGGCTCGACACATCTACATTAAGTTTCCATTGCTTGACACACACGCATACGCAAATACACATATACGCACATGTATAAGCACTTCACATAAAAAGTTCCATTTTGCCATGTCAATGTTGATTTATTAACTGAAGAACTTTGAGGTTCAAAACAATTAAAACCACACTCATCCAATCTTAAACTGTTGCCAAATGAGCCAGCAACTCAAGATGGAGACATTATGCGTATCCACAATTTGAGGGTTGGCAAACCATAACAAACTATGAGATGATCACTGATGGTTTCTTTTTCCTTCTTGGTAATGGAAAAGTGATGTCACGGTAAGGCATATTACGAGACCAATTCTGTGAGCATACTTAGATGGCCTAATTCGATTTTTGTTTTTTAGCCAGCTATAGCTTAGTTAGTATGAAGCATGTGTATGATTATAACATAATCCAAATGCAAATTTTTCAACTCTAAAAGCAATCAGCCTAATATGAAACTTGAAAAATGTCAATTTTGGTAATTATTTTTGTGTAAAATAAGTGGACATATGTATGTAAGTGTGTTTGGCATGGTCTTTTTGTACACACGTTGTACGTCATGAGGTCACATTCGCTTTTCAATATTCATTCCTCCATGAGGGAATGTTCAATGTTGAACGCATGATCAACTAAATTACATTTAATATCAGCTCTACTAATGGTTTCGTTGATTTCATATCAGGATATGTCGGTCCATAATTGGTTCTAATTCAATAAGTGTCAACCAGAGAATAGCCTGGCAGAATTGTGTAGCGCCTCTTATATAAGAACCAATTTTCAGGAAATCATTGGCAAAATGAATATGTGTGTTGAAGAAAATTATAAAAGATATAGTTAAAGGTAACAATAAAAATGACACAGTGAAGATGATAGAGTATTGTTAGAGTACAAAATACTCTAATTCGGTCATGTGTAATATTGTGCATCGAACTCATGACTTGCACTAGGTTGACATGATGTGGTGAAGACGATACCAGTTTCACTGGCTAAAACATTAGTTAAAACATTAGCAATTCAACCAGACAGATGAGCCGTCCACAAAGGGGTAATTTGCTCCAGTAGTTAGCTTATTTCCTCACTACCTGAGTTGCTTTTAAGCAAAAACTGATGGTAAAACACATTCATTCCGTGCCATAAATTAACTGATGTGATGATATCGTTTTAGCCAGCATGCGAACCGGGTTATATAACAAACTGTAATCTTGCGTATCATTTCTCTTGCCCTGCTGATGAATGTATTCATCAGAGCCCGAGTTACAATGGCCAAGCTGCCTGCCCATTAGGACATCGCTACAAAACGAATCAGTACATGCCATGATGAAAACATCTTTAGTAGAATGTATTGTGGAAAACACCAATACCATACATACAGAGACTAATGTTTGGTGCCCTCAAATTCTTAAATAGCTTCTGATTAAATTTGAATCATCTAAGAATCATAGGTCCAGAGACAACTTAGTGGAAGCAGTTGAACTAGACGCCTTTCTTATACCTCAAGATCGTATCACAAAATTAACACTATCAGAAAAGGTCTACGTGGTTCCATTACAATTTTTGAGGTGGAATGTGAACTAAGAAATTAGAAAAAAATGAAATGCCAGGCACTGCTGAATTTCCAGTGGAGTTCATATTTTTCTGGGACTATCCATTTAATTATAGCTTTTGGCTCAGGTCCCTAATGACAAGTCAAAACCAGGAAATCATTGCTGTCATTCCTAAGAAAAATAAACCCAGAACAGGAAACCCATCTCACAAAATATTATCAGTTTACGTTGCTCACCAAATTAAAAAAGCCATAGAATAATTGATTAGCAAGACTCAAATAGGTTTTATAAAAGGAAAATTCACAAGTGAAAGCACCACAACAGCTTCAATCTCATGCATCTCACGTACAGCCATACAGCTCAGTTAGTGTTGGTAGACTTTGAAAAAGCTTTTGATTTTGTGTCCTGGAATTTTGTTTACAACATATGACCATTCTTCAATTGTGGACAGTGTCTAATTTAATGAATCAGTATGTTGAACAACAGTACTCGTCTCAGTATGATTCAACACGGATTCAATTTTTCCAAGAAGGCGAGATTGTCATTTTTGTTTAGAGATCATGTATATCATGTGTAGGAATGATAACAATATTAAAGGTGTCAAAATTGGTGACAAGGGACTCGAAAAAATTTGTAATAGAAGGCTAAACTGAGTCTTTGAAAAGGTTTTGTGATTTTCAAGACCAATTTCATAAATTTTCAGGGCTCAAACGAAATATGGGAAAAACGCATTGTGTGTGGATTGCCGTAAAAAAGTAAAGCAACTCTCATCTGTGTTCAAATATATTTCTTGCCTAATACCACAATTTACATTTTTGGGAATTAACTTCACCGTTGATATATCGGAAGTTGCGAACTGAACTATAACGAAATTGAAAGAGAAATATTGATTGACCTCGTCTGAAAGATCATTGACTCCCCTGGGTAGAATTACTGTAATTTAACAGGTTTCATGTTACGAAAGCTGGTTCATTTGCTTCTTGTTTTGCCATCACATTCCAGACAATCAATTAAACACCTTGAACAAATATCTTTCAGGTACGTTTGTCATGACAAAAATGACGGAAAAAATGATACAAAACTTTTCACAAGGAGGTTGTAGTCCAGGTTCCATAGACTTATTTCAGCTATGATTTTTGGAAAGAATTGCTGTAACAACATAACTCATTGGGTGGTTATAACTTTTTGCATTTTGGCAGCGCTTTTTTAAGATAAATGTCCACAGTAAGTTACAAATTTAATTTGGTCTGAAGTGATAGGTCCCAAATAAGGGAGACAGAAGAATGCACAATAACAATGTAAGTGTAAGAGAAATCTTGTAAGCACTGGTATAAAAAGGTGCTATGACACAGACAAAAATTCTATGTATTACGGATCATGTTGTAACAGGACCTGGTATAGTTTCTCTCCACCGTTAAGAATTTTTTTGGGCTTTATGCTTGCAATTTTTCATTTTAATAAAAATTTCAGAAATATGAAATTTCCTGTAACCCTTCTGAACTTCCCGAAAGTATTAGTAAATATTGTGAACAAACATATATACTCCCACTCAATTGAAGGCATTTACAAAAAACAACACATTATCTGAAGTGGGAATCATATATTCACATTCTTGATTCATCGGAATGGTGGCTTGCTCTCTTAATTTTACTAATCATTTAAGATTAAAGTGGTTCCAGAAAATTTTTCTTCATCGAATTGTGGCCACAATTGAGTTTCTAGTCTATATGGGGATCCAACAGTGAGATCTTTGCATATTCTAAGAGCCTGAAAACATTTCACATCTTTACTGCGACTGTACAATGACTATGTCAAACTCTTAATCTAAGAAGTCATTCATATATAGGCGATGAGAGGTCACTTAATGTGAGGTCACGAAAAGTTGGAGGTCACAGGATGGAGTTAGTTCTTAGTTGACAGATCCTATATCATGCACTGTGATGTGAAGTGACCAAACCTGTTACGGTGTTCTCTTCTATTCTGTTTGTCTATTGTACCCAAGGATGATATTTGACTAATGTAGAAACATCATTCATGCTGCACTCGAGCGTAGTTTTTGGTCACATCACTATATGTCACGTGATGTAGCCAACATACGGCGTGTAAGAAAATGTCTAATTTAATTCTTACTTACAGCTAAGACGTGTTCAATACAGTATTTACACAATACATCCATGAATGTACAATGTATTACGAATGTATGCAGTATCAATAACCTTCAATATGTCGAAAAGTTGAATGCAGAAGAATTAAGTTACTGCATCCTGTCACAATCGTGACAGCTCATATGATGCGATGAAAAATTATCTCGTAATAAACACGATAACCACTGAGTTTCCTGAATATTTGTGAACTGCTGAAATACTACTAATTAGAAGTAAGGCTCGTTATCACAGTCTGTGCCTTGTATTTTTAAATTAAGATCGAAGACGGTCTTAATAGCTTATTTTAATTTGTAAAATGGCCACTGTTACGTGAAGATTCGTGGACCTGGTCAGTTTCTGTGACCATAGAATCCAAGAAAAAAACACTTATGACCTATGCTATATTACTCTGTTATAAAAGTTACTTAGGGAACGGAACAACAATTTTTCCTTAAAATTCGAAATCCGAGTCTTAGCATTTGTAAAACGTGACCAAAAAGACTGATTTGCAAATGTCGGAGCATACCTTCTGGAGGATGAACTACTGGACAAGGGTAAAGTCATCACGCTCTGTCGGCCATCATCATCTTCTTCATCATTGTCGTAGTTCTGAACATTGTCTAAACTGAGGTTCACTTCAGATTCTGTAAACAGACAGTGTGACGAGGTAGTTTTTCACTAGTAGCTCTCATATTCAATACTGACTGGATTCTTTGAGAGGGTTAAGATCAGTCAGGTAAGCGCTCTATCCTGTGGAGTTCAGCACACAAGCCTTAGACAGCTTATTATTATGGCACAGGAAATGCAAGGAGGGAAAACTGGGACAACTCAACAAAAGAGCAGCAGCTGCAATTTAGTTAAACAATTTTTGTCATTCAAATACTGAAAAGGCTCAACTTTTAATGACACATTCAGTTATAATAGACAGCAGTGCAGAAAATGACCTGCACTATGTGTAAATATTGTTTGTTCAGCTGTAGGCAGAGCTATCACTGGCATCTATCTCTGTTCCCCAATACCCAAAAAGAAGCAAAAGATGCCAGACATAAATGTCCTGGAGCTGCAGTGGTAACTGGCTATTCAGATTCTAACCAGTAAGACCCATTCAATGTAAGTTGCTATTTGGGAAATAAGATGCAGCACCTCATGTAACACTGACATCACGTCAAGTAACGCTGACATCACCTCAAGTAACGCTGACATCACAGTTAAAGCTGCATTTCACGCAGTTTATCTACTTAAAAATGCATACATGTCCCATTTTTGAATTTTATGGTTAGCCAACCACAATAAACTCATTTTCTTGAGTCGCCACTGATTTCGATGTTCTTGTTGGTTATGGGAATAGAATTCTATCACAGTAAGGAACATTGCAAGACTGATGATATTCTCTATTTAGCCAGCTAAACAGGGCAAAATGCAGCTTAAAAGAGTTCAATGACTACCAAGAATATCTTAATATCTCTTAACTGAGAAAAGATTACCAATCTTTGCATAGTCCAAAATGAGTAAGTTAAAGAAGGTTTTAACGTCAGTATTTAGGTTTCAGCAAATGTTTTGATTGAGAATGAATTTTAGTGAATAGGTTTTAGGGGTCCGAACATCTCCAAAATTGGAAGTTAATATCAAAGTAATTTACACAAATATCAGGCACTATTCCTCAATAACCAGGTTTTGAATTACTTCAAAGCAAATCACACATGCACTTTTATGCTTACCTTGTTCCTCTGTTGAGTTTTGGACACTAAACAGTGATACTTTATCCTCTGTATCTGGTGGTGGTCGTTGTTTTCCCAATTTCATCATCTTGACAACATTCTTCATGGAACGTATCCTACGAGTTTAAAAAGTACTTTATATACATTATGTATTTTTGATAACTCTGACGTCAATTCAGTAATGCACTGCAGCTAAAACCTGTCTTAACTTTAGAGAAAGTTTTTAATCCACTAACTTAGGAATTTCCACACACAATATGTAGACAGGATCAATAGGCAGTGCAAATATACATGGACTTTCAGAAGTCTTAGGGGCAAAAATTTGGTGTCCTTCACACAAAATAGGCTTTATGAAATTGACAAGCAAGGACAGTGGAAGTAGTTCTTTGTGAACCCTGCTCTTAGTGTACCACTGTTCCAGTTGGACTGTGTAAGCTTAACAAGAGGTTTATGATCCTGGCTGAGAAGATAATTGTTTTATTACCCACTGTAGATCAGTGAATAGCCAAGCCCGGAATGTAAAGGGCTGTGACTGTAGTAAACCTCGTTATGGATCTAAACTAAATTGATAAAATAAGACATCAAGAACTTTCCTTTTACTGCCTTCTAAGTTCTAACCTACCAGCATCATACCTCAAGCGAATAAAAGAGCAATCGCATAATACCTTCTGCCACTATAAATGAATAAAAGAGCAATCGCATAATACCTTCTGCCACTATAAATGAATAAAAGAGCAATCGCATAATACCTTCCGCCACTATAAATCTACAAGTAGTAGCAGGATAACAGCTATTTTGGCTGTTTTCACAAACAGTGTGTGCACTCACTGGGGCATTTTCAGTGGTGTGCCACTTAGCATCCCCTTCCCTGACTTCTGTGACGAGAGACTCAGCTGTGAACTGTACCGAGAGCGAGATGTGAGCTCTGAAGTCACCGACTGTCTGTCGAATGAATTGAGAAGGTTTTTGCCATCTTCCGTCATCATATAATCTACTTCATCATTGATGTTGTCAAAGCCTTCCTTCTGCCACTGGCCGACAGAGCCATCTGGTGCATTGTAATTAACATCAAAGGTGATGGAGCTCTGAAACAATCAAACGGTTATCATGCAACAATTTCGTTGTTTCAGCTACCTCAGTAATGATATATGCACCAAGTACACCAAACTTGCCTAAACAAAAAACTGACCAACCAGAATGCATGAAATTTGAAAGTTTAATCAGAGTGTCATACAATTTTCAAGTCGCGTCTTGAATGAGGATATGCAGTGAGCTCGAGCCCTGGTTAATAGTTTCACCATTTCACAAGAATAGCTGTCATACGGTCTAGATCCATGTAAAGTGTAGGCTTTTATGAATTTACACAGTTAATACACACATTCTGAATAGTCAGACATATCAGAGCCATATGGGAAGGGAATGTGCGTGTACCTTCTGAGAGGGTAATTTTTGGTTGGGGGAAATCCTCCCTATGATTAACAATCACCACTAAGTCTTCCCTCCGATCTTCACCAGTAGCTAAAACTAACATTTTGCGTAAGTGATTTTAACCTTGAGGGAATTTTTTTAAAAATTAAAATCACTGCAGTGAATTTTTTGGCCTGGTGAGGGAATTTCAATCGACTTTTAAATATTTTCATCAGGAAATGGAGGCCATATTTGTCCCAAAAACCAAGGCATAGAGGACCCTGCACTGCGACAAAAACAATTACCATATACCTGATAATGTTTACTAGAGCTAACTTACTTCAGGGTGAAGTACTCGGCAGCAACATTGGAGTAAAATTCATTGAAATGTTATGTTACTTCAATTTCTTTCATGATCTAAGAGGAAGTGAGTCATTATTGACTTCATGCCAACTTGTAAGTAATCCTTCAGTTACCTTCATGACAACGTTATTTTCATCTAACAATGATTCACACATCTTCAAATGTCCTGTCTCTATCAGTTGTTGAAGAATCATCTTGAAGGTTCCAAGTAACCTATATCATAAATATGCGTAGTTTATTAAGGATATTTACACTTTATACTGGAGTGTAATCTAGATCATAAATATGCGTGGTTAATTTAGGATACTTACATTTTATATTGGAGTGTAACTAGATCATAAATATGCGTATAAGTTTATTTAGGATACTTACATTTTATACTGGAGTGTAACCTAGATTATAAATAAGTGTATTTTATTAAGTATACTTACACTTTATCCTGGAGTGACAAAGCACGAAAACAACTGGATGCACGTAGCTTCGATAACACAATAACAGATCACACCAAATCTATAACATTTAGTCGCAATAACCAAAAGTACATAGTCAATGAAATCTATTCCCTTAAGCATTTTCCAACATTGTTCATATAATTGTTCAAAGCTAACTTTTCACCTTGACAACCAATAAATGACATTTTAAATGTCGAGCGGAGAGAGCATTACCTATTGCTGAGATATTTATTGTAGTTGAAAACTTGAATTTCCAGAACTTCATTCCTCTCAACTGGACGAGCCACTGGCCACTCAAACATCTGTAAGGATATTTTAATGATAGTTTTATATAGGCATTTGAAACAAATAAAATTATAGTCTTTGCTGACAGATATGGGATTCGAAGGAACTTAAGATTAAACTCCATCTCATTCATGTAAGCAGGTTGAAGCCCATGCAAGTTTGATAACCATTGCATTGTTTTGATTCACGTTTTGGTGGAACCCTTTGTTTTACTTATTCTAATATGACAAGTTTGAAAAGAATTCCACATTGACATTCTCACCGGTCGAGACTGAGCAACTCCATCGGTTTGTGTACTCCAAATTCTGCAGCAATGATTAAAGACACAGTTGTAGGTAATTACATCGCCTTTGGACACCAAAGGCTGCTGTAATTGATATAGTTCTGTAGGTTACTGTAAATCAGACCCATCATAAACATACAGGGGTTGACAAAAGTATTTTTCAAATTTTTGTTTTGAAAGTTTCAAAATCGACTAATTGAAAAGTTCATGAAAAGTACACATGGTTAGGTTTTTGAATTTTGAAAATTGGACAAAAAATGTAACCAAATGAACAATGTTGACGGGATTCTGCTTTTCATTAATTCTGCTGTATAACTGAGTCCATTACCAAACCAGCAGGCAGCAGTTGGAGTTTGAGGTAAGGTCATCATACAATTCTTGACACGATGATACAACCATGCACCAATACAAAGATCCTCACAGAACTTTGTAGAGATATCCAGCCACAGGCAAAAACATACCACTATAAACTGGGAGCCACAGTTGACCCAACAGAAATTCAACATCAGCCAAGGTCTTCCCAAAAAAGAAGGTATATACAAAATTTCATGAATCATCCAGGAAGATAGCAGACATTGAGCCAGCAGACACAAATTGACACCCCATGATAGCCACTGGGGGCACTGCAGTATTGCCAAACCCTTCTGAAAATCAATGTGGGCTGTGCTCTTCTCACCACAAACACATTTGCCGAATCTATACACTGACAATATGAACACTTTGTTGGATGAGAGAGGCAGACGTGAAAAACAGACTTGAAAATGGCTAAGTTGGTCTGATAAGTGATACAAAAGACATCTAGTTCGAATGAAATTCAGTAATGAGTGTCGCTATCATCTCAATTCAAGACCATCTGTCAAGTTTCATAAAAATCCATCAAAAAACTTGGTGGAAGGTGGATAAAGCCTGCACCAATGGAAGTTGGCTTCGTCAGCATTGCCAAATTCCACAATGAGTTTGCAAGTGAAGAGGTCAAGGACGGAGACGCAGCTGGGCACGTCGGACAAACATGGGACATCACATTAGTTTCAAGATGTCTGTGCATGGGACGGATGACGTCAATAATGACAATGTGGACAGCCAACAGATCACAGGCCTAATTTATTTTTGATTGATTGTGCATAAAACTAGTGAAATCATGAAGTAGAGACTGTCTGGAGTATTCTTAATAGATACAACATGCCTCAATTCGTATTTAATTCAAGGACTTTTTAACTATCCGATAAGAATTTAATGGGTTCACTTACCTCGTCGAAGAAGGCATTTTCATCGGAGTTTTCAATTATTCTTGAGTAGTGAGCGACTCCTGTAGGAAATAAAAACACATTAAATGACTCGCCGTGTGGAAACGTTTACACCTTAGACATCACACTGTAACATTTTTGATGAAAAATGTTAGAATTATGTAACAATAATTAAATTTATGAACCACTGTGTTAATTAATATCAGTTAACTATTTTGAAAGTTACAAATATTCTAGAACAGGACTTGTTATTGTAAACAACTTGTTGTTGTAAACTTGAGTATTGCGCAATTTCTTCAGAAAAGCTTTAGTTCTGTTAAATTCTCAGTGCAGTTCTGACAAACAGGATATGATCGTCAAAACATGTTTTGGAGTGGTCAGTTTTAGGTGGGCTGATTCTAAGAAACACCCACACCGATGTACTTATGCCTTGACCAGTGTCCATGTGATGTTTAGTCATATTTTAGAGTATAAATATTTCTGGAGCAAACATAAGCGTCATTCTCAAAAGAAAAAGTTAGGAGACGAGGAAGCTCAGTAACTTTGGAGAATCAAGTATTCTAGGCAGATCACCGAGTCTGTAGAGTTTCAAGGAGTGTATTCAGTCACTGACAAGGATCATACTGATACACAAAACAAGAATTGGATGTTCATGCGTGGATAAGATCAAAGGGAGCAACTTCTGTAAGTCTCATTAGAGTTTATGAGCTATGAAATATTCTAAGATATAATGTGTTTTAAGATAAATGTTGGTTTGGTAAATGTGATTTAAAGTTCATATGCCGATTCAGTTAGATTTGAGTAATTTTGACTAGTTTCTTAGAGTGNATTGAGAAGATTTTTGCCATCTTCCGTCATCATATAATCTACTTCATCATTGATGTTGTCAAAGCCTTCCTTCTGCCACTGGCCGACAGAGCCATCTGGTGCATTGTAATTAACATCAAAGGTGATGGAGCTCTGAAATGATCAAACAGTTATCATGCAACAATTTTCGTAGTTTCAGCTACCTCAGTAATGATATTTGCACCAAGTACACCAAACTTACCTAAACAAAAAACTGACCAACCAGAATGCATGAAATTTGAATGTTTAATCAGAGTGTCACACAATTTTCCAGTCACGTCTTGAATGAGGATATGCAGTGGGCTCGAGCCCTGGTTAATAGTTTCACCATTTCACAAGAATAGCTGTCATACGGTCTAGATCCGTGTAGTGTAGGCTTTTATGAATTTACACACAGTTATTACACACATTAATAAATAGTCACACATATCAGAGCCATATGGGAAGGGAAGGGTGCGTGTACCATCTGAGAGGGTAATTTTTGGTTGTGAGAAATCCCCCCTATAAGTTAACAATCACCACTAATTCCCCCCTCCGGTCACCACCAGTAGCTAAAACTAACATTTTGCATAAGTGATTTTAACCTTGAGGGAATTCTTTTAAAAATCAAAATCACTACAGCGAATTTTTTGGCCTGGTGAGGGAATTTCACTCGTCTTTTAAATATTTTCATCAGGAAATGGAGGCCATATTTGTCCCAAAAACCAAGGCATCAAGGACCCTGCACTGCGACAAAAACAATTACCATATACCTGATAATGTTTACTAGAGCTAACTTACTTCAGGGTGAAGTACTCTGCAGCAACATTGGAGTAAAATTCATTGAAATGTTATGTTACTTCAATTTCTTTCATGATCTCAGAGGAAGTCATTATTGACTTCATGCCAACTTGTAAGTAATCCTTCAGTTACCTTCATGACAACGTTATTTTCGTCTAACAACGATTCACACATCTTCAAATGTCCTGTCTCTATCAGTTGTTGAAGAATCATCTTGAAGGTTCCAAGTAACCTATATCATAAATATGTGTGGTTAATTAAGGATACTTACACTTTGTACTGGAGTGTAGCCTAGATCATAAATATGCGTAGTTTATTTAGGATACTTACATTTTTACTGGAGTGTAGCCTAGATCATAAATATGCGTAGTTTATTTAGGATACTTACATTTTATACTGGAGTGTAACTAGATCATAAATATGCGTAGTTTAGTTAGGATACTTACATTTTATACTGGAGTGTAACTGGATCATAAATATGCGTAGTTTAGTTAGGATACTTACATTTTATACTGGAGTGTAACTAGATCATAAATAAGCGTAGTTTATTCAGGATACTTACATTTTATACTGGAGTGTAACTAGATCATAAATATGCGTAGTTCATTTAGGATACTTACATTTTATACTGGAGTGTAACCTAGATTATAAATAAGTGTATTTTATTAAGTATACTTACACTTTATCCTGGAGTGACAAAGCACGAAAACAACTGGATGCACGTAGCTTCGATAACACAATAACAGATCACACCAAATCTATAACATTTAGTCGCAATAACCAAAAGTACATAGTCAATGAAATCTATTCCCTTAAGCATTTTCCAACATTGTTCATATAATTGTTCAAAGCTAACTTTTCACCTTGACAACCAATAAATGACATTTTAAATGTCGAGCGGAGAGAGCATTACCTATTGCTGAGATATTTATTGTAGTTGAAAACTTGAATTTCCAGAACTTCATTCCTCTCAACTGGACGAGCCACTGGCCACTCAAACATCTGAAAGGATATTTTAATGATAGTTTTATATAGGCATTTGAAACAAATAAAATAGTCTTTGCTGACAGATATCGGATTCGAAGGAACTTAAGATTAAACTCCATCTCATTCATGTAAGCAGGTTGAAGCCCATGCAAGTTTGATAACCATTGCATTGTTTTTGATTCACGTTATGGTGGAACCCTTTGTTTTATTTATTCTAATATGACAAGTTTGAAAAGAATTCCACATTGACATCCTCACCGGTCGAGACTGAGCAACTCCACCGGTTTGTGTACTCCAAATTCTGCAGCAATGATTAAAGACACAGTTGTAGGCAATTACATCGCCTTTGGACGCCAAAGGCCGCTGTAATTGATATAGTTCTGTAGATTACTGTAAATCAGACCCATCATAAACATACAGGGGGTGACAAAAGAATTTTTCAAATTTTTGTTTTGAAAGTTTTAAAATCGACTAATTGAAAAGTTCATGAAAAGTACACATGATAAGGTTTTTGAATTTTGAAAATTGAACAAGAAATGTAACCAAGAACTTTTGAACAATGTTGATGGGATTCTGCTTCTCATTAATTCTGTTGTATAACTGAGTCCATTACCAAACCAGCAGGCAGCAGTTGGAGTTTGAGGTAAGGTCATCATACAATTCTTGACACGATGATACAACCATGCACCAATACAAAGATCCTCACCGTCAGAACTTTGTAGAGATATCCAGCCACAGGCAAAAGCATACCACTATAAAGGGAGCCACATTTGACCCCACAGAAATTCAACATCAGCCAAGGTCTTCCCAAAAACCAAGGTATATGCAAAATTTCATGAATCATCCAGGAAGATAGCAGACATTGAGGCAAGGCAGAGACAAATTGACACCCCATGATAGCCACTGGGCGGGGGCACTGCAGTATTGTCAAACCCTTCTGAAAATCAATGGGGGCCGTGCTCTTCTCACTACAAACACATTTGCCAAATCTATACTGACCACTGAACAATTTGTTGGATGAGAGAGGCAGATATGAAAAACAGACTTGTGAAAATGGCAAAGTTGGTATGATAAGTGATACAAAAGACATCTCGTTCGGATGAAATTCAGTAAGTGTTGCTATCATCTCAATTCAAGACTATCAGTCAAGTTTCATAAAAATCCATCAAAAAAACTTGGTGGATATAAAAACTAAAGGGCACCATTGGAAGTTGGCTTCCTGTGAAATTCACCTGAGGTAACACACATTCGGGACAGCTTGGTCTAACATCAAGTTATAACACATTGCCAAATTTCACAATGAGTTTGCAAGTGAAGAGGCAAAGGAGACGCAGCTGCGCACGTCGGACAAACATGGGACACCACATTAGTGTCAAGATGTCTGTGCATGGGACAGATGACGTCAATAATCATAATGACAATGTGGACAGCCAACACATTGATCACTGGCCTAGGCCAGGGCTAGGCTAATGTCAATGCTACTAAGCCTACCTAATTTATTTTTAATTGATTGTGCATAAAACTGGTGAAATCATGAAGTAAGACTGTCTGGCATGCCTCAATTCGCATTTAATTCAAGGACTTTTTAACAATCCGATAAGAATTTACTGGGTTCACTTACCTCGTCGAAGAAGGCATTTTCATCGGAGTTTTCAATTATTCTTGAGTAGTGAGCGACTCCTGTAGGAAATAAAAACGCATAAATGACTCGCCGTGTGGAAACGTTTGACACCTTCGACATCACACTATATGCTATTAAGATGTCTATGGTTTACAACAACACTAAAAGATAGGCATTTCAAAGTTACTCTGAAACCAATCGGTCTCATCTATGATAATAATCCTTATCGGGTAACATAGGATAGCAAATCATTTGAATGGCCTCATGAAAAAAACGGACCCCGGCCACCCACTGGCTTGTGTCATTTTTCACTGGCTATAGGCCGTATTAAAAAAGTGACACGGGTCGCTTTTTAATGGGGTCTAAGTTTAATGTCAACTGCCGTGAAAAAATGATCCAGTCAGTGCTGACGTCAAAATTCAACGTTTGTTTTTATGGTTGCAAAGAACATAGATTTTATCTATATAGGGTTTCCTGTGCATCGCTAGGAATTGGTTGCCAACGTACAAAAAATTCTCTCTCACCGGATCTGAAGTCTTCAATTTTTCCGATCTAGCACCAGGCACCTTCAACGTTTTGTAGGCCTAGTATCCCCAGTGGCACATCGTGTAATTATTTGCTCGGAAAGAGATCACATGAGTCCCACTCCCACGGCGCATTATTTCAAACCGTTCCTTCTCGATCAAGGCTTAGTCCACCCCGCGAGCCGGTAAGCCGAGAAATTTAAACGATCTCCTTTTACCCACGCTTGACCCTCTCACGCATTCAAACTTCCCCGATCCAACTGAGGCAGCACCAACTCTGTTCGCTATCACATAACCGTTGTTCAAGTTCTGAGACAGGCTGGCAATAAACTGTGCCCCGATTTGTGGTCATCATATAAACTGTCTGTGGTAAGGTTCTATCTCGCCAAGAATAAGTATGTTACCCACGTGGAATAAATGGCGAGTTCGCTGCACTGCCGACTTCCCGGCCGGCTCTACTCAACAGTCGTCATAGTATCCTAGTAATATCCATATAGCTAGGTCTAATAGTTGATAAGTTCAATAAAATTTGTCGCGCCAGGACCTATAATGACGCCAGGACAGAAAATTGAGATTTATGGCCTTCAACAAAATTAAATTTTTGTGACCCATTTCCATGGCTACACTCAAGGAATAAGTTACATAAGGAATATAATTTCAGTCACTGAAACATCCACTTGAATTTGACTTTTTGCTCCATCTCACGTCACTGCGAGACCACGAAACTTTATTATGGTATGAAATGCACTGACTAGCCAGTCAGCCTTGGTAATTAATAAAGATTTTGACCCACATAAAATTAATACTGAAATCTGCATGAAAACATCTGATATACCCCCGAGACAATTTATTAGCTTACCACAGGCATTGTGTTATTAAGATAACGATTTTAGTCTCGGGCAGCAAGTGTGGGCCGATTCCGGAGGCCAATTGTTGAATTCTATTCCTCTGACCGCCCTCTCCAAAAATTAAACTCTGGGAAAATGGCGAACACTTTTACAAGAGTTTGACCATGTGACATAATTACATAATTACTTCGTTCAGCCATTTTACTACACATGTTACAGGGGCGGATCCAGGATTTTGAGTTGGGGGGCAGGGCACAGGAATAACCAGAATTTCGCCATGTGCGCGCAACCCAGCCGAAAATGTAGGGATGTAAGGGGTCTTGAACGTTTGGGTTTGTAGACCTTATTACTAAAAAAAGGGGTCGGAGTTTGTTCTAGGCTATGCATTGTGCATTTGCTCCCCGAGCCCCCCTAGGTGCGCGCATAAGCCAGTCAGCAATTCGCACCCCAAACTGGCAAATGGAATCTGGGAGAATTTTAGGGGGGCCATGGCAGCCTTGCCCCCCCCCCATAAATCCCCCACTGTTTTAAACCCTCTTACAATATAGCTAGCGTCTTAACAATAGAACCCTACGCTAGGGGATACCACAAAAATATTGTTTTGGTCGTCTGCAGCTTCCCAACCGCGGCACCATGGGCATTTTTGTCATTATAGAAAAACTAAAATGTCTCAACTCGAAAATAACGTCATGTCGATGAATCCTCTGCAACCTTACGAAATAGTAGAGCCTGTAGCGAGTCGATTTCAGCAAGGCAGTGTAGCTCTGCAAAATATAATGGTCTTCATATTCTGATAGTTTGCTGGGGATCCGTGACTTCATTTATTTCTTGGAAACCCCTGGAGCATGTGGCAAAACATATCGATCGGAAAATCTATTAAACCAATGCGTCGACTTCGCCGATAGAGTGAGCGGCAGGCTAAATAACTAGTATTTTTGTAGTGCTAGGAAACGACGAAACACCTTTAAAAAGGTGGCCTCTGAACGCATCATCTGAGACCTACTAATCTCAATTCATAGGGGGGAGGGAAGGAATTATTAAGTCCCTGTAACTACAAGCATCGTCTGTTTGATGACCTTGACGACTCAATCATCCCCAGCCGCTCCCTCAACCCCTTCTCCGTGTTTCGGGCACGAAAGCAACACTTGGCAGCGTCAACAAAACACAAAGACTGGACGCAGGCCTGTAAGTACCAGTGCCTGATTCCATCAAACAGTCTTAAATAGGGATTCCCTAAATTTTCTGCGCATATATGTCTTTGTTTACTCACAAATGTCAGCCTTTTCCTTCCACTTTATCTTTATTACGACCTCCTCATTTACATATGTGTTATTTTGATATAATGCAACCGAAAATTGAGCTTGGTACGGTGCACGAAAAGTTCCCTGTTTATTTTCAATGAGAACTTAACATACAGTTTACGCTCGGTGTAAGTTAAAAATGCATTCAGTAGTGGCGAAGGCAAAATAGCATTAGAAATTCCCACCAGTGATTGCCAAAGTCCACAAGTTCAGTGAAATATTAGGAAATTAGACGACTCCCTATTTGGGACTGTTTCATATAATCCTGAGTGTTCAATAACAGAAAAAGGCACCTGAGACAAGAGTAACATGAGTTTTACACGAACCCATAGCTAATCCCTTTACTTAATTACTGAAGCTTTCCTTCACCCTTCGTGTTAACAGAATGAATGACTGAGTGCAGTTTTTTGGCATGCACGATCCACTTGGGAGATTCAAATTTTGTAAATGGCGCGTTTTGTGATATATAAAACAAAGCCTTCTGCAATTTGAAATCGCGCAATAGACCTGTTGTTGTAGGCCTACATGTGATTATTAATATACTGTATTGATGATCCATGTACTCAGAGTTTCGTTCGTTCCTGCATGCGTTCGTGTTCATAGAACCAAAGACAAGTATTGTCTAGCGTTAACTCGAGTATGACTGTCACGCTTGTTAATTTCGTCTCACCTCACAGAAAATTAATTGTGATCAATAGTTTCAAAGTTGAACATGCAGAATAATAATTCAAGGTTTGTCTGAAATAAAAGAAGCGGAAACATATGTCTCCAGAGCGCTACCCCCGTTTGTTTAGCCTACACTGTACGGTAGTTGGCTAACACAAGTGGGCGGCTTGAACAATATGATGGTCATTAAACCATTTGCGTGTCGTTGAAGGGCTAGTTACGTCTCGTATGTCAAATAACCTGCACTTTTATTAATTAAGCCGCGGAAGATACGCTAATTATTGGTAAGTCATACAGTTTGGTTGCATTATATTTGCTAATGTTTCCTGCATGCATGTTAAATCTCATAAGGATATGTTCCATCAAATTCGAATGCAACCGAGGCCAGTAACTCATCAATAGAAACGCATTGAACATGTTCAGTTTCTTTTTTTTCGAGTTTATATAAACATTATCGCTAACCCATAAGGAAGCAGTTAGAAGAGAGCTGCACAAATTAGAGAAGAAACCACTTTACTTGCTTCCTGTTTGAGGATAGGTGTAGAATTGCACTGAACGCCAGTAAAATTTACTTTTGACTTCTTTCAGATGCAATAATTTGAATGGGAGCTCAACGCTCACCAGGTGGCGCTTATGATGCAAGGGTCCTGCAGAAATGCATACAGTCAGGCAGTCAAATGGAGACCTTTATCAATGCTGCGATACTGGTGAAGACCGTACTGGTGAAGACCGTACTGGTGAAGACCGTTGTCTTCACTCTAAAAAACCGTTCTTCATTAGCATACTTGTTCATGGGACAAAGTTTTTTCGACTTCACGCGAGGTCTATTTTGTCCATAGGCCGCCTTAACTATACTCTGTAGAATGTCTCAGTAGGATTTGTCAGTGTCAAAGTCAAAAGAGAAAAAGTATATTTGTTCGTAGCATGATTATTGCAGGGGCGATAACAAGACAAAGTTGGTTTATGTTTTCGTTTCTCCTCTCTCACAGTCTAGACATGATGAAATAAACCAAGTAATCAAATGGTCTCAAAAATTTCCCTTACACTGCCATATATTGGTTTCTATCACCGAAAGGTATCGAGGGATCACCTGTCACTAGTATTAAGCTACCTACACAGAGATTGAAAGGGTTGACAAACAGTGTGGCAGTTCGAAACTTTGTTGATGCTCTGAGCCTTGTATACTTGGGTATGCCGGGAGATTCATTTTCTCAGTACCATGGTTATTAAGGCATCATATTTTGTGAGGTTAAATAATCCGCTTTTCAATTGGTGAGGGGGGAGTGACCATTAATTCACGTATTGCAATAGACTCAAAAGCTATGCACAAGTGACGTGACTTATTAACGTAGGCGGCGCAGCTATATCAACGTGTGGTTTTTAGTTGTCATATAATAAATAACGCTACTCCCACTGTTTCGACTGGCTATTTCACGTCCAGATGTGACTTGGATTTTGTATTGACATGAGAATTATCTCGGGGTGCGTTCCATAAAGCAAATTTCTTTGGGAGAAAGCGAAATCATGTAAGATCACTCAACATCACGCGAGTGAAAGGCAAGTTTCGCGAGTAAACTCGAGATTAGAGTAAGCAGAATGGCTTCCACTGACTATTTAATACGTGATTGGTCGGCGAGTCA
Organism: Phoronis australis; assembly: GCA_002633005.1. Lineage (NCBI taxonomy): Eukaryota > Metazoa > Phoronida > Phoronidae > Phoronis > Phoronis australis. Next base: position 694,478 of record NMRA01000108.1, on the reverse strand, counting down.
GGGATATTGCATTATGGAAGAAAACTCATGCTTTCCGTTTCATAAGCGATGATTTTTCACCGAATGTGTCTCGTAAGTGTCTTGTTTTACGTAACATTCCCTTGGGCTGGGTTCATTGTGGAGAAATTCAGAACTTAACCACTGGTTACTGAACTTTGATCATCACATGCGCCAAATCCATTTATTAAACAATAGTAATGTGGCGCGCGATAATGCGATGTCATTGATGCTATTCAGCGTATACCTTTTATGCTTCTGCTTTATCAAAGTAACTTTTAAGTCTTGATAAGACTTAAGACGGAAATTCGGTCTGATGAGCCCACTTCACAACTGGTGAATAAGTAATCAGCCAAGGAATTATTAGCGTATGACAGTTTAGAAATAATTTATAGAAATTATCCCTGTAACTAACAGTTATGTGTATACTCTTAGAGACTTTGCACTTTTGCTGAAGTGAGATTTAATTATTTTTCTGAAATAGTTGTTTGGGGCGTACGACCTGGGATCTGCATCATGAAAGTAACTTAAGTCTTAAAAGACAGACATTTGGCCTTTTAGTTCGCTCCACATAACCATTTCTGAAAAATAATTGAAACTTACTTTAGAAAATAATAAAGTATCAAATAATAAAGTATCTGAAAATATTCCCAAAACTGTCACTTACTGAGAAATTTTGCTCAAGTTATATCCAGGTGATAATAAAATAGGCCAAACCCGGTTTTGGCCTATTAACAAATACTAAAAACGAGTTTTCCGCGCCGTTCTCTGAAACGCGATTATCATTATGCTCTGTTTATCGTATACACGTGGGATTCTTGTGAAATGACTTAATCAGAATTAGTTTTGCAGCGAAGCAGCTTAAAATATACGAACATATCCATACGTTTTGTTCTACACCGAAAACATCGTCATTGACAGGCAATAATTTTGAATAATTCGAGGTGTTAGGTTCAGTGATTATTAGTAAGTTCTCCTTTCTATGTTGGTCTGTAACTTCCTCGCACAGATATCACTTCACGGTTGTTTTCAGGTTTCTGAAGACGTTTTTAGTGAATGAGCTTCAGGCTCAAGAAGTTTACCTATGGTGACGCTGTGAGTGGTTAGACCGAAATTTATGCGCACGCGCGTTCTCTCCTCGTCTGTCTAGTAAATGCATAAGACTAGAGTCAATAGAAATGGAAATCACGTGTTTGTCCTCATCCCAGATTCCATTCGGCAGTTCGGGGGTGTGAATGTCTGATGGGGCAAAATCCTAGCTAATATTCTGTCCTGCCCCCCCTCTAAGTAAGAATCCTGGATCCGCCACTGTGACGGGCGTCAGAAATGGCAGTTGCCGGTTTCTTAATTCTTATTCACCGTTTTCCAGATTTTCAATTAGTAAATGCACAAAATAAAACGATAATGTCAAGGAACTACTGAAAGCAGACCTGTAGTTGAGGGAATTTGGTGACGACTAGGTATAGAAAGACTGCACGAGAGAACGACCGTGGGAGATCAAGAGCAAGAAATATCGTCTAACCTTGAAACCTATTCTGACACCCCTTTTCAATAGCTAATTACAGACCGGAACTGTAATAAATGTAAAAGCGATGATAAGACTAAAAACGTAGTTGGATCTAGTCTGTGCTTTTTTGAATATTGAGTCGGTGGTGCGGTATTTTTTAGTTCCCCAACCGCTTCAAATAAGAAAATCCACATGAGACGAGCAAAAATGACGCAGATTTCTTACTCATCCCTCGGTAAATTATGGCGTTGCAAATCTTGCTTACACTTGCATACGTGCCTTTGTGCAGCTTTTGAAAAAACATCAGACCTTGGCTTATTGCTGTCGGCGTTTTCAGTTAGTTGGTGAGCCCAAGTCTCAAAATGAGTCGGGGTATACATACCAGAACCACCTATGCTTTTTCGGCCTTGTTTGATTTTTCAGAAGTAATGCATTTTCGACTCTAATGAGACAGATTCGATAATTAGACCACAAAATCCCTTCAGCAACGGGTTTTAAAACTGGTCGTATTTGACAACAGGCGATCTAAACAAAGCGACTCGTCCTAGCACCATGATGGATGTACATAAAATAAGAGAGAAATGAAGATTTCTGGTTAATTCCTATTTTTGCATACAATTGCATTGATGTGGCAAAACATTCTTCTGCCATGTATTCACTAATTATTATTACTGCGATGTATCCAGTCGTCTCCACTCATTGCGAAAGGAAAGCGACACGTAAAGAAGGCATACGGTCCGTTAATATGCTCTGTTACACTTGTTCACGGTCTCACGAGGTTTCGTATCGATCTAAACGATGCTGGGAGACACGAATATCACTTTAACGCGCGTTATAGGAGAACCGCTTTTTAAAAACTCAACTGAGGATCCATTTAAAGTCTACAAGATACTTTTAATAAACGTTGAGGGAATTCTTCTTCCCTGTGTTACGTAAGATCGATAAAATCGTTCTTTAACGTGAACATTCTGAATTTTGATTAAATCAGTAGCAACAATGATGATAAAACCCCAAAAATAACAATTAACAACAACAATAACAATAACATTAGTAATAGTAACAGTAACTAAAATGAAAAATAATATTCGTTTCTGCAATGCTAACAAAACTTATAACAACAATAATAATTATATTCATAATAATAACAGAAGTAATAATAATAATAATATTACTACTGCTGAGGACGATGATG
>NMRA01000108.1:652171-691363 GCA_002633005.1 Phoronis australis | reverse complement strand
TTACACGTTTTATATTTTGTGCCATCAATTCTTAACAAATTTGTCGTATTTAAAATAGTCTTCAACTGCCCAAAAGACCAAATCCGTTTTTCGAGTTGGCAATATTGACGGGATTGCTTTGGAAATCGTCTTAAGATAAGGTTTGACAAAGAGAGTATTGCGAGTTTCTGAGTGATTCACTAAGGCTTCGATTAAAATTCACATCTTACCAGCAGCTTCTGTTTTTTCATCGTCACTCAGGTTCCATTTTCTTTAAATATGAAGTAAATTTTCTTCATTGCACAGTGGAGCAGATGACGGAAACGGAGTCGTAGTGCGCAGCGCCACTGCCTGTCGCCTGGGATATTGCGGGAGAGCCTATACTTAGCCATAGTTCCGTATCATTTTAATTACCGGGGTTAATTAATAAACTCAACATTTCCCTACGCTCTTACTGTTTTATTTTTTTTGCGGCAGCCAAGGGCCCCCCCCCCCCTAAATCCGCCTATGCTGAGTGGACAAATAAATAGCAAATCGAATCATTTACCGGATTATAACTTTGAGAGCTAAGTTCACCTCACAGTCTGGCAGGCTGATACTCGCAAAGAGGTAACAGATTACTCCCCCAAACTTTTAAAAGTATTGGTGCATCGAGGAAAACAATGGCTGCCGTACAGATCATCACTTGACACAGCTTTTCACTGCAACTACATGTACGTGTAAAAATGACAAATTCCATTCCAGCTAAATCAAAATGACACTTTGGTGGTTGCAACCGATCATCGTTCTGTACCCTCTCTCTTGAATGACAAAAGTAGGTTTCAACTAAAATACATAATCACTGTCGCAGAATGGACATCATTGTTCTTCGTGCGTTGCCATATAACTCACGTGAAGTATAGGTAAAGCTTGTCCGTCTCCAAAGTTTGAGGGTATACCAGGATAACAGAGTATTATTTTCTTTTGGAAAACTGGGTGATGAAGTTGTTATGAATATACATTAAAAGGAAAAAACGGGTTTAGTATACTTTTAGATCATTGTTGATTTTAAGACTGACTCGTTTAAAGTTGTATTTTGTGCTGCCTCGGTGGGTCCTAATGGCCACGAACTTTAAAATCAGGGCATACATAAACAAAGACATAGTATTAGTCGACGTTTCGGTTTATTATCATTGGACCATTCTCAGGACACATGTTCTTTACATTACTCCAGTTACGTAACGCACGAGAATAGTCTGCACAGGTACACATCAAAAAGCACTGTAATGAGAGAGAGACCAGAAATCAAAACAGTTGGAGCTCAAATGAACCAATGTTTCTATGTTTAGTGATAATAAACCGAAACGTCGATTAATACAACGTCTTTTTATGGGGTGATTATAAAGTTCATATTTTGTCCAAATAGCCAACTTCAAGGATAAAATCGTCCAAAAATACTCGTGATCCCCCGATTCCGTTCACAGTGCAGCCAAAGAAGTCAAGAAACGATTTTTGTGACAGTGTGTCGCAAAATTAAAGCAAAACATTCGACACTCGTCATTGAGTGAAATAGGATGTCCAAAGCAATAATTATATTATAGTGCTCAATATAAGTTTAATGGATATAAGTGCGTTGAGTTAGCGTTTGCTTATAAAGCTACTCGATCAAAACCCATTTGCTATCATATCTGAGATTCACTGCTTTCTCTGTTATATTCAAGAGCAGGATTTTGAAGTGGTACCCAGCTGACTGGCGAAGTGGAGTATCGCGCCATGGCAAGGTTATATACTGTAACCTGTCGAGTTGGCGTTCGGCATCCTCAAAATAATGTAAAATCTTAAAATGTTATTATTTTACTTATTCTGAAGACATTTTAACTTTTTTTAGAAGATTTTAATCAGAAATGAGCTCACAATTAATCTCCAAATCGAAAGCGTGACGCTGTTAGCTAATGACACAACTCATGTCTCAGCGGTTTAATTTCTGTATTATTTGCTTTATCAGCCGTGTTATTGCTCAAGTCAAGAAGCAAATTGTTATAGACCGGATCTGGAATGAAAGTGGGCAGACGTCTCGGCTATTGAACACAGTTATTAGAACGGAAAAGAGAGAACAACACATTAGATAGCACTCACTAGTTTTTTGGAGCCACAGTCGAATTCACATCTCCCCCCCCCCAATTTCGCCTGCTGAATTGGCAAGACAGTTTTGAGATTTATTGTAAATCTGGTGGCTGTGAATGGCATTTGTTAATTTTTTAACATATTTGAAAAAAATCCAGGCTGTTGCTCTCAGCAACCTATTTTTCTTGCAACCGTGGCTGTTTGTAAACACTCAACCACTTTCCTGTAGGCAAGGCAAGTTTTGGCTGTAAATTCAGGTACGCCTCAGACTTTTCAGGTTAGCGAAAAACCGGGCTAGCCGACATCAATTTTCTTCCCAGTTTTTTGGTATCAGGAATGCTTTGACATTCTGAGTGTGTTGTCTGCTGGTGCCCAGTAGTTGCATGCGAGTCGTGGTTTTGGGTTGAAAACTGGCAATTTTGTGTATTTTTGCTCGTTTTTTGGCATCGGCGACTACGATTGCTGAAGGCATAAAATAAAAAACGCACTGTGAATGCAATATTTGCAGACTGTAGGCAAGCTTTATGTATGGTCAGTACCTGCATATGTTTCATATTTTGTGTTTTGTTGTAGAAAACAAACAAGGTGCTTTCCCTCAGTTCACACTGCCTGGGGACGCCAAAAAATGAGAAAAAGATGTTGAGGGCCACCTTACTTGTACCGGCTACCATTTCCAGAACTTTAATTGCTCACTGCGTATTTCGGTTTCAGAAATAGTTATTTTTTAACTGAATTTATGTAAATCCCCTAATAGATTCAAAATACCTTACGGTATAATGTGCCAAATTGACCTTCAAGATGTCAGTGTTCCCCTTTAATACGTTTTCCTGTGTATTTACTTAGTAGATACATGCGTAATGGTTATCACCAATCGATAGGACTATTTTTGTAAATTACTTCCCTCTTGGCCAGTGAATTCGCGGTTTTTACTATGAGCGTCATAAATACTAAATTCCGGTGTCTTGCATAAGTGCGCACCATTTTGTTGGTGCACCACTAGAACCATTAACGAAAAAAATTATAAATTGATTTCAAGTAGAATCTCAATGATAATCACACCACAGTTTGTTCCCGTGGTCACAGTTTTCACGTGACCGTTTCAGCTGTGAGTGTAAACTCACTAACTAATCAGAATTTAGCAGTTTACTAAGGACAAATTGTTCAAAAGGAAAAACTGACAGCTGCATAGACTGCGTACTTTTGCTGCACCAGTGCTACAAAAAATACAAAACTATGAGGTTTCTCTTATTGTTTTGCGAATAGATAATTGCTTTATATCGATCTACCTAGGGCAATTATCATATTTATATTGTTTGTTGATAGTGGAGTTAAGGGTTTGTGGATAGAGTTTCGCGGCTGATTAAACTACTCGGTGCATAAAATAAACATAATACGAAATAATGTGTTACTACGGAGACTGTGCAAATAACTAACAGCACATCTTCTGTGTCAGGTGTGTTAGCAATGAAATATAGACCATCAAATCTCACCCTCCAAACTGCTATTGTGATAATTAACTATTCAATATTTCGCAGTGACGAATCTACACTAGTCTCACGAACGCATAGAAATTAAAACCATTAGACTCAAATACCAAACGCATCGCGCTGAAGTAATAGTAGTCGATACATTGCGATATCTGATAGTGCGTCATTAACAACATTTTGAGCTCACAACGGACGCAGACGGATTCTCCGAGGGAAAAGAGTACTCGACCCGGTACAAAATCGATGAAATTTGTTGTGGTTTGGCTGATCATCAGAGGAGAAGTCGAGGGCATTTGCATTCGTGTTATTACAGATTAGTGATTCAATTACGACGTAGGAGCGACTCAACGGCCAAGTTTCATTTATATCGCAACAGTCCAGAATCGATAACAACTACGGTAACCAGCCCACGTGAACCCCGTGGGTTGGCCAAACGCATTTGCCATGTCTTCAGTGTTACACCCGCCCCTTGAGGACGTAAGAGCAAGATAGTTATATTCTTTCTCTGTAAACAAGAAGCGGTTACCAAAGGGTATCAAAGTTGTTTTATGTGGAGAAACTATTAAACTAGCAAAATCGAAACTGTCCCCCGGACATATCGAGCTGAGCATTGGGAGATTCCACGTGACAGTTATTTTCGTGATCACCAGCTCATCAAATGCGACCTCACCTTCCCAGTGGCGACTTCAACACGAGTACTGGCCTTACTCGCCAAACTCGACTTCTAATTTCATTCTTGCGCAACCCGCCAAACGCAGCCCCAAGTTCCAAGATTGTCCCCATTTTCTACGTTTTGCTACAAGCGTATTGACCATTTTCAGCCTTTCCGCACGTCGAGGAGCAGAAACATAACTTTGTACTTGGTTGGTAAAATAAGTTCATAAGAGTCAGTTATAAGCGACTTTATGTAAGCCATTCAAAATCGGAAAAAAGACATTGTTACCGGTCAATCATAGCATTATTCATGGCATCACACGAAGTTGAATGCGACGGATTCACCTAGTTTGGAATGGGTTACAATCTTTGTTTACCAGTTGAGAATGAAAAGGGCCAGGTCGTCTAATTAAGCACATAAATCCTCATAAATAATGTCAAAGCCCGTCATAGCGTGACGATTCCACGACAACAAAGTTCTGCGACATATAATCGCTTTCATATTCGGAAAACCTGTTGGAGTTCAGGGATTGGTTAGGTTATTACCTGCAAAGCACATGGCGTTCAACTAAACAGTCTAATTCAAATTAATGTTGAAAACTTGTACACATAAGTTAAATGCAAAAAAAGTTTTCCTGACACTTAAGACGGTAATTAACTTAATAGATAGAGCATGTATATTTTCGATGAAAATAAGTCTTTTTTTGTTTTCTCCCGCTGAGAAAAACTGTCAAACTGGCATAATTTTGCATTAAGTCAACTCCAGCATGATTTATCTTTAAAAGAAATTCATTTTTAAATGTCTTTGTGAAAATATTTGCGGTTAATTAAGTAACAAATTGTCCGTAATTACAGGAAATCGGACATTCCCTTCCAAATTTCAAGGAACAATTGTAGAAACTTTTATCATCATTTTTAATTTTATCATAGCTAATGGTAATTTTTTCAGTCAATGTGTTATTATATTTTTGTTTGAAATTGATTGTGACATAAATTAAACCAATTAAAGTAATTAAGATGATTTAAGGTTTCCAGTAGAACGAAATAACAAAGCAGGTTTTACTTGTTGTATGACGACTCAGACAGACTTTATATATCTGAGATCACAATAATGTGAAATCCTTGCCGCACTAAAATTTAAAACAGGTCCAGGCATAATTAATTCTGTTGAGGAACACATGTTATGAACAAATGTCTAATTTTAAACTTTACTTCCATGTAATTGTTTATGTCTAACAACTGAAGCTTAACCCTGCTCATCCAGACAACAGTATTCAAGCACATTGTTTTCAGCAGTGGTCTTCAGAAGTTTCTGAAGTCGACACTTCTTGACCAGCAAGAAGCCATTACAACACAACACAATGTCTCTAAACATCGGAGACAAATGTTTGCGGCTCTTTTCCAGAAGGATTCCAGCCATTGTCGGTCCCTGGGAGTCTTACTACATACTGATGGCAGTAATATAACCGATCCAAGCTTTGAACTCACTCAGGCATGTCTGACAATTAGCCAACTTATAATGTTCAATGCAAAGCAGTCTACTCCAACATCAAGTAAATCGTGCCACACAAAGGCCCGTGAACCACCACTGCCCCTTTATGTGGGACTCAACATCCATGCCTCATCCCGAAGCAAGAAACTGATCAATCAGTTTTATGAAATGGGTATTTCTGTTAACTATAAACGTGTGATGGAAGTACAAAATATGATGACTGCAGCCACATGTCAAAGATACGAAGACGAACAGTCTGTATGCCCGTCCCAGCTAAGAGAAGGCATTTTCACTGTTTGTGCTATTGATAATATAGACCACAACTTGTCTTCAACAACAGCTCAAGGCTCTTTCATGGTACCAGCATCAGTCTTTTCCAAATGCCCACCTACCTAAATCCAGGCACGATTCGACCACCAACACAGCTTCCAGATTTTCAAGAGAGAGAATTCTCACTTCCAGAAACCTATGGTCGTGTTCCAGAAGCTAGTATGAATACCAATGCTGTTAGAATTCCAGAAGTTCCAAATCTTTGTACAGATCACCACGAGACTTCCCTTATTGATGTAGAGCTTTTAAAAGAGCATGATTGGGTTCACTTGAGTTCACGGCTTCTAACCAAAGATGTCCTGGGTGACGGTGACAACGTTTCTTGGGCTGCTTACCATGCAGATCAGCAGACGGAAGCACCAACCCAACAAGGATTGCCTTTTTAATGAAAAAGCAGCAACAGTGTCCATGATAAAGCATGCTTTGAGTATCCTTAAGCAATCAACAGGCAAACTGAATCCGGGTCAAACATCAGTAGTTGCTGTAGAATAACCGCTTTATATTCTCAGCAAGTACATAAAATAGAAGTGGCCTGAAACGCACGGAGAAACTTCCATGGTCATACTGATGGGAGGACTTCATGTTGAAATGGCTTTATTGAGATTGATAGGAGTGATGCTTCAAAATAGTGGCTGGACGTCAGTTCTTACGGAAGCCTCAGTGTCTACAGCTAGCAGAGTTGATTCGTTTCTCCAAGCTTCGCACTTGACTCGAACAAGATATGCATATCAGGTGACAGCTCTGTCTCTACCAAAGCTCAAGGAAGAAGCATTTCTTATTTCGGGAAATGAAGGCGCTGTTTTTGATCAACAACAATTCTCTGGCTGGAAAAGTAAAAGTTCAACAAGAAGTCAAACATTTGAATTCTGGAATGTTATGTTATGTGTCCAGTTATTGATCTTGATGTTTGTCCGTGCTCATCGCGAATGCAACTTGTCGCTGTACATTGATGTCCTTGAATCTCTTGTGCCCTATTTCTTTGCCCTTGACCTTCAAAATTATGCACGATGGGTCCCTGTCCACACCCAAGGCATTAGAGCTTTGCCAGTTAACGTACGGCATCATCTGGAGAAACACTGGGTGTTTTCGAAGACACGGCAGAGATTCTGTTCTATTCCAATTGACCAGGTGCACGAACAAAATAATTCCTTAGTCAAAGGCAGTGGTAGAGCTATTGGATTAACTGAAAATCCAAACGCTTTGACACGGTGGATGGTGTTTGGGCCCGAGTTAGCCAGGTTGCTTATTGAGTTTGAATGTCAATATGTTTTGAGGACAATAGTGAGGAGACAAGCCACCATGAAGACAGTCTATCCTTCCAGAACAAGTTTAAGAACCATGTGAACAGTTTGTGTGGTGTAATTTTAGCCAAGGGAAACCCTTTCCTTGACGTGGGTGATGAACTTATGACGATAAATACTCACAGATGTATTGATAGCCCTATAAGTCTTCAGACTATCGAATTAATTGGAAAACAGCAATATTACAATTATAGGCAAACAGTCCTAATTGAAAAATCACAACCAATACAGGCCCCTATCAAGTAAAACAGGTTTGTTGTTTTCAAAACAACTTGTGGGAAGACAAAAACAGTGACTCGGCAACGTATGGATGACATCAAGAAAGACTACTTGTTATTTAGCCAAGTTCGAGAAGCTAACCTGGATGATTTCTTTATGCATGAGAATCATCCTTGGCCACCGTCCCTGAGCCAGAACGGCAGTCTGCGTTTACCTTCACCGAAGTCACAGTAGCTCAATGTGCTGGAATTTCCTCACCCAGATGTTCCTGAATCCGTCGATGCTAAAGTCTTTGATGGACCAGCTATTGTGCATAAAATGAATCAGCGACATTCGGTCAGTTCAGTGAAAACTTTACTAAGTAAGCGCATTCTAACCTTCACACCTGCAGGAGAGTTAATATTGTATTTGATGTTTACACTGAAGACAGCTTGAAGGCCACTACAAGAGCTGCCAGAGGTTCATGTGATCGCACCAAAATTTCACCCCAAACGCGACTGCCTCTGAACTTCCAGAATTTCTTGCAAAATTCGAAGAATAAAGAGGAATTGTTCATGCTGTTAGCTGAAGATATCTCGGCAATCGCCTGTCTTCCAGGAAAAAGATATATATGTTACCCACGGTCAGTCTGTTCTTTCCTCTGCTTCTGGCACGCCTCCTTGCGGTCATGAGGAGGCGGACACCCGTATGTGCTTGCACATTGCGGACGCTTTGATGAATGGTAATCAAACAATACTGGTTAGTGCCGTGAATACTGATGTTGTGGTCATTCTTCTTGGTGTTTTTGATCAGCTTAAGGCGTTGCAACCAGCAATACAATTATGGGTAGTGGTTAAATCTGGAAAGAACGTATGGGAATTCTTCATCAACGGTATCTTTGACGGAGCTTGGGTGCGATTTGTGTGTAGTTCTACCCATGTTCCATGCCTTAACAGGATCGGACACAACGTCCCAGTTCTATGGAAAGCAGAATAAAACAGCATTCTCGTATCCCACAATCAATCCCTTTCAGCAACTCACCATCGACAATCTGGAATTCAAAGCAATTGAGACATTTACATGTCTCTTATATGATCGTAAAGCCAAAACCAGCCAAGTCAATGGTTTACGAAGAGAGCTTTTCCCCCGAAAAGTTCAGCTCATGCCAAGTCTACCGCCTCCCCAGTCTGCTCTGATAAAACATGTTAACAGATGTTTGTATCAAGCTGGAATATGACTTATGAGTCTGATTCCCATCCAAGGGAAAAAAGTCCAGAAGGGTTTGGATGGCAGAGAGATACCGACCAACATTGGACACCTTACTGGACAGACATGCCGGAAGTCTCCAAAGCCTGTCAACAGATCATTAAGTGCGGTTGCAAGAGCGTGCCACTATGCGGCAAGAGATGTCGATGTAAAAGAAATTGTTTAGCATGCCCAGCATTTTGCGAATACCAGGAAACATGCCAATAACATGGTTTATTATGGATCAAAGCACCGAACGATAGTTTTAATTGAACTATGTGAGTTCTATTTGCAATTTGACATTAAACTGTGATGATATTATAAGCAGTTGAAAATAGGTTTATAACATTGTAAATGTGTAGATAGGGGCTACATGTAGTAGAAGAATACTGACAAGGGACGGACAGTTATCAAAGCTCAGTGGCCTCTGAGTTCATGGTAGTCTGTCAAGTTCTATACATATATTGGCCTCTTTATAATAATATGCACTGAATTTTCATACTAATTGTTCAATTGGGTGATAAACTAGTTCATTTTTAATAAGAAAACCTATTTGTTTTGGCATGATTAGTTTTGCACCAGGTCAACGTTATGGTTTCGTTAAAATTACAGTCGGTGAGTTAAAGTTTGGCGGCCATATTGGATTTATGCAAAATGAGGTGTCTTAACATTATGAGGAAGACATGTTACAATGTTATTTTAATAGTTTTCTAGCTAATAAAGTACCTTTACCTAGCCTTAAAATGTGTTATTATCTCTCAAGCAACCATAGATTGTGTTGCTTAGCGGCCATTTTGTTTTTCAAGATTTGACCTTGGCCTTGACCTTGACCTCAAAATTTGGGCAACCGACCCCCATGAGAATCAGCGTGTCAAAAAGTACTAGTGTGCCAAATTTGGTGCTTTAATCCGTGGTGTAAACGTTTTCGGGTTAAGGGCCTGGACTATCATGCAAAGCCTACTTGTTCTAAGTCGTTGCTCACCAATCCCCATCTCGCAATCACAGTCTAAAAAAACCGTTTGAAACCAATTTCTCTGCGGAAGACGGCTTTATAGCCGCTTTAAATGGAGTTTGCCACCATGGTCAAATAAGGGGGATGAATTTGAGGGAAAACGTTACCTTACCCTTGGGGCGTGTGTGCAAAAGGTTAAACTCAAGATTGACGTCACCGGGGTTTTAATTTGAATCATGCTGCCCTTACATATATGAAAGTTATCCCACTGGTACATTACAAAGAAATGGACGAAATTTCATCCCGGATACGATCACCGTTCCACGCAATACAATACTTGCTTTTGAGTGGGTAAGAATGTGCGAGACAGTCTGAGTGCTCGCTTCACTGGAAGGAAATTTTTGTCAGATGAATTGTTTGTAAACGACAATCATGTAAATGAGGCCACGGCGTTCTTTTGGTTTTCAGTTGAGGGCTGTAGCTAAAGTGCTTGGAGTAGGTTTAAAACGGAGATTATTTAAAGCGATCCATTTTTTCCCAGATTGTAACGATTTCTTCGTACCAACGAGTCATTTTTATCACAGCGTCCATTGTGAAATATCACCATTCAGAGCTGCACGAAGCGAGAGGGCTGGAGAGGATTAGATGGCATATGTCATCCTCTAGTTTGTCTGTTTCATTTCCCTATAATTGTACCGTTCAACGACCTTGACCAAATGTACCATGAAACCAAACATTACTTTCCGTGTTGGAATGGTGGAATGATTTATTCACGAGTCACAGTAAATTGCGCAGAGCTAAATAGCTGTCGTGTTGCAAAGACGACGTCACTGGTGCCACAGTCTATATTGCAATTATATATTTATAATGTAATTACGATGTCAGTGTCCATGTGACCTGATAAAAGTGGTGAATAAGATTAATGAGAACAATACCGTTTTAAATGCCAATACTTGCGTATGCAATTAGTATAAATGTTTGATATTTTGACCTACTATACATGGCAACAACACGGTCTAGCCAGTCGAATCAACAGTAACTACCGTCTTGGTCGACTCATTTTTTTAATTCTGAGGGACTCAATCGTAGGCCTATGTGTTTTCTAGCGTTTTTCGAACACGTAATAACGACGACATCGACAAAAACAGAAAATGTCCGACGACAAAGGACTGAACTCGCCAACGGCTGTCTCACATGATCGATTGTAGCAACAAATTGAATGCAAGTAGTTGCACGAACAACCCGTTTTTGGATTATAACCTGGCAACCAGAGACTGTTTTTGTAAGTGAACTATAGCAATTTTCCCCAGATTACTGCAACCTAAAGCTTCATTAGCAATTGAAAATCAGGGGCGGATACAGGATTTTGAGTTAGAGGGGGGCATGAGTATTAGCTAGGATTTTCCCGTCAGACATTCATACCCTGGACTGCTACATGGAATCTGGGAAAATTTTAGGGGGGCCATGGCCCCCTTGCCTCCCCCCTAAATCCGCTACTGAAAAAATGAAGTGAGATCACCTAAATGCTGACATCTCGCTGAGATTTGCAAGATCTGGACGACATGGCGAAATGTCATCCTGTATAGTATATTCGAGCAAATATAAAAAATGATTTGGCAATCAGTTAATTTGAAGCCGGCCGCCGGGGCTTAACGACTTTTCATGCTGAGTCTGTGGATTTGGAGAACCTCGGATACCGAAATCATCCTTGTATTCAGAGATCGGACGGTATACCAGAATGAATTTGGCAAACACAAATAAGCTGAACGAGCTCAATGGGCAACCGGATATTGATGCCAGACCACACTTGTAAAGAACGAAAATCTGCATGCGTGAATGCTTATCAGAGAGCACCCGCATGCGCGTATGTCGCAGGGAGTTCACCTGTCCGAATAATTTGCTTTTTAGGCAGAAATTATTAGAGAAAGAATGATCATACATACTGGACGGTGGTGTTCATGGTTACCGAAATCGAATATTGACAGTTTAATCTTACTAAGCAAACTGAATGAAATACATAGCCTCTGAGTATAAACCTATGAGTGCAAGATATTCAAATACTTTGCATAATCTGCTAAACTTTAATGTGTTAACAAGAGCATGAGCGAAATGAAAGCGTTAGACAAAATTTCTGATTCGAGCTTATTAAGTCATTTTTCATAATCCGGGCCATTGGCAGGCCTTTGCATTTTGTTCAAACTGCGATAAGAAAAAGTGAAACGTAATCCATAGGAGCTAGATTAAGCATATAATGCATGTTTTGCAATCTTTGTGTGTCTTGCATTACTAATTCTGAGGAATCATACAAACCATTGGAAATAAAACAATTTGCTCTAAAATTAAAGGCATATCGAGGGTTTTTTTAAGCAGCACGACTATTACCTTAGGACATCGCATTTCAGGCAATAATGGCGAGTGTCAAATGTTTTGACGGTCACGTATTGCTATGAAGGTGAAGGTCATGGTTATGCTGTGATCAGAATGAAGCTTACGATAGGTTTAACTTTTGTAATCAAATCGCTTCATTTCTATTTCATCGTACTTAAAGTTGGTTGTATTAACACAGCGATGTAGCGCTCAATATAACTGCATGTTTGCCAATAAGACCGCACGTTGAATCTATTAAAGAAAACCAATTTGTAACTGCCTGGAAAAAAACGTGTTTGGCTAATCGAATCGGTAGCTTCTTCATATTGCTGTCGAAGGATGAAATTCACTTTGATTAAAATCAATTGCTAACAACATGGTACTTGTAAGTTGTAACGAGATTTGGTAAATAAAACTTGATGGACTGTTTTTGTTTTCGAAGATTCTCGCGAATTGTTCCTGGAAAAAATCTCACCCTTTTCAGATCCGAAAGGTACACATAAGGGCACAGACGCTTGTTATAGAGCCAGAACAAGACCCGCGTTATTTTAGGCCTCAAATGCAATTGTCGAACTCCGGCATTAGTTTTGAAATTTAATGTTCGACATGTATCGTATGAACTTGGGATGGTTCTCTTTATTTTTGCACTAGACCGCATTATGTGTGTCCACAGAGGGATGTGGGCGGCCCCCTCCCCTATAACTCCGACTATCAAGCTCGGTCACGATAACCAAAAAACACAGGTAAAAGTTCGAGTCGAAACTAGAAATCTCGAGTTTGTAATACAAATCTAGGAGTCATCATCTGCGAATATAGATACACACATACATATACAGATATATGTGTTTAAATAGTTCATCAGCGTAAACTATCATATACTAGAGGCCACAATCAGACACAATTGTTTTGGTTTCATACGCAAGTACAGTTGAAAATACGAAAAGCAATTTGGAGTTCAGGTTCGAAGCTGGAGATTTAGTTCAAGTAAAGCTATTATTTTTTAGTTCAAATTCCATAGTTTGAGTTCAAATCTAAAGTCGTAGCGTTAAAGCTAGACGGGGGGCCACGTACTAACACGCTCTGTGGTTTACACTGTCTTATGTTTGATTCAGAACCAACCAATAAACCTGTTCGTAGGTTGTGCGTTGCCCACTTTGCTAATTTACATAAAGATGAATAATTAAGAGAACGGTTGAGTAATCTTTAGTTTCAACTCCAGACGATAGAGGTTTCTAAATCGAGGCTAGTCCGGATGTTAATCTAGATCATTGCTAAGCGTTCCCGTGTTCTTTTATTTGGCATCACTATTCGCCGGTCAGTTATCTGCCACGGTTCAAAGATGTTGCATAGCAAGAGTGCCATTCTCCCGTCCGGGGAATCTTGAAGACGCCATTCTTTGTTTGAAGGGGACGATTAACTCTGGCATGCACAGTAGTGTACACAACAGAAATTCTTAGTGTTATATCGTTGACATTTCAATGCAACACCAATCTGGTCACACGAGGGCTCTGCGAAGGAACGTACCTTTTCCACTTCTGCGCATGTGCGAACTTCAACCATATCAGCAATGAAATTAATCCTTAATGTGCCTCCTTTACTGACGCTTGTTTAAGGTTGTTATCACAGGACTATTCTGGCGCATAGTAGTTTGAGGCTACAAAATTACCCCCCCCCCCCGGTTTTCAAGCTTCGACGGATAATTTGACGCTCCGAAAATACCCGAGAAGTTCCGGATGGACCAAGATGTCAGTCACCAGGTGGCGGGCCAGCCCTGTTTGTCTGCGAGTCTCTCACCAATATGTCGTAGAAATGGACGGCATTTCGTGAGTTCACTAAAATAGTTCAACAAAAAACTTTTTAAGTCGAGATTGAAAGGTATAAACTTTTCAAGGGCAGTCTAGATTTTAAATTTTGTAATTAGCGGCTCTCCCTAAAAATCAGGATGTTTCAGGCCATTCAGAGACAACAATCACAGCGACAGTTGCCTAGGAAGGCCTCGGCCCAAAAATCCACCGAAATGAAGCATGAGACCCGACACTGCAAGACAATGTCGTACTTGTGGAGATAACTACCAGCTATCAGTGAGATCACACACTAGTGTTGGCGAACAAATAAATGTTCCAGACGCCTCTTTCGCAAAACCAGGTAGTTCCGACTATATAAATCTCCATTACTTCGCATTTGACTCCTCTGTGGCGGAAGTGTTGATTCTCAAATGTGATTGACGGGAAATTAGAAATGTCAGGGTACGTGCATTACATTCATGAGAAGGTCATGTTTCATTGACATTCCATGAAATGTTTCTATCTTCGGAGACGTTTACATTAACGATAATTTTGATGGCGTCCCTGAGGATAAAATTAATTTTTGCAATGTTTTCGCCAAAATCAGTCAATCATGTTAATGAACTTAACCCCTAAAGAAACCAAGTCAGCCAAAGCAGCGTATTCTCTGGATAATAGTGGCCTACATGGCATAATCGGGGACATCAACGTCAGAATTGCTGCGTGACTGCTACTGTGATCAACGTCGACTTTTTATATCTAGTGTTTCCTTTTCGTCATAGCTTGAAAGGAATGTGGTGTATGACATCAGAGAACATTTACAACCATACAAAAATGTAATAGTTCATCAAAATCCTGAAGTCCACCTACCGAGCATGCGCATTCCAACTTAAATCCTGAGAGTGCGTCAGCAGAGCATACGCATCCATAAGTTAATGATGGTACTAATAACAATTGTCCGATGACAGTCATACGGGTCGCGTGAAAATTGGGAACTTTCCTGTTGACGCTCTCTAGAGTAATGATAGAACGAAAGAGCCTTCCGGTTGATAGCTACTCAGTTTTGGTGGACAGAAATTCACTACGATGTGGTTCATTAATTTAAAAACAGAGGGATGAATTCCACAGTCAACCCCCCATTGTTTGATTAGCTTAAGTTCATCAATTTATCTTAGCTTTTTGACACCGACGGTATGTAACAGAAATTCTCCCTCAGTCAGCCGCACACCCACGAGCTTTGTCGCAGATTCTTCTTCGCAGTGAAAAATGATGTATTTGTTCATCCACTGATATTTCAAAAGGTTTGCCTTTTTGATAAGGAAATAGTACATCCTCCGCACAGCAGCTGAAATTTACCGGCATTATAACTCTGTTTATACCAGTAGGTTGAAATCTCTCGTTCGCATTATATGGGTTCTGTAGGTGGCGCTAAACGCCTAACACCAACATCCTGGGCTCGGTCTCCAATCTTTTTACTCGAAATGGAACTCGAAATTAGGTTTGGCATTTTCTACTCTACTTTTGGGCGAAATCAAGATAAGTGTCTATTTTTCTATGCTCGAGTACACAATAACTTACGTAGACAATTTATTGTCCTTAGTTCAAAGTTTGTAAACCCAATATTAAAGCAATAAGTTCGAGTTTGAACTCGAAATTTCGAGTTTTTACTCGAGTTTGTAGCACGAATATAAGGGTCTTCAAGGGCAAACTTGAACTAGAAACTCCTATGCATAAACTATAATGTATTCGAGCACAGTCTGATAACCAATTATCTTCAGTTCGCACAAAAAGAGCAGAGAAATTGCCAAAAATAGTTTCGAGTTCGTTTCGAGTACAAAGATTAGAGACCGGGCCCTGGTCGCCATCTTGCGAGACAGTGAATTTCAATTTGGCGCGCCTAATTCGTTAGTCAGCTATTGGCGCCTGTTTACGTGCTATCATTAAGACAGCTTATGTCCTTGTATTATAGATCAAACGTTTTGAAATTTTATTCTTGTTGGAATTTGGATGTCTATACAAGGATTCAGCGGCAGTGTCATTTGAAATCTGGTATGAGTGTCGATATTTCTTTATAATTTCTATATACATTGATTTGGTATTAATAATTGATCGTCACGGACTCGTTTTCGACTACGTACCGTGATAAAATCGGTCTCAAATTTGTTGCGTATTCAGATTAGACAGGGTTTCGGGCTTCGAATGGCTTGAGTAGAACTGGGCTTTCGTCAAGATAGATTTCTCGAGACCACACTCAATAGACTGGCTTCGCCCGGCGGGTCAGCAATAACCAATAACGATTCATCAATTTTCCCCAAGCCCAGAAACTGGTACTTCTAATATTAGTAGGAAAGCAACAAAGGAAAATGTTCTTAATCAAAGTTAGTTTTTTCCGCACTCTGTCACAGTGGCACGTCGGATTAAATCGATGCTTTCCATTAAAGCGTGTTTCATGGACACTCAAGATAACGAAACTTCAAGTGGAACAACAGAATCCGAACCATTAAACTTTCACTCATAATGTTCAGAAACGCGAGATCGCACGTCTTCACAAGATATCTCCATGCGTTACAAGTGAAGCCTAAGCACGTGCTAGTGATCACATTAGGTTTCCTTGCAATCGTCTTGTATCTGCGGAACGCACCCCGGCATACGCCCCAGCCAGAATAAGCACGCTGAGGTCTATGCACGGAACGTCCTGATGTAGTACAGAGCTACTTCTCGGTAGCATTGGGAAAGACCATAGTCCTTTTGGCAGAACGCGGGTTCATAGCAGTTTTAAATTGCTGGGGTCATCGTTGGCGATGTGGAAGACAAACTGAAGGGGCTTTTTCTACTCTGTCTAGGCCTAAATATGTTTCATCGGTAACAACTCTACTGTAGAAGTTAACTCGATTATGCTATTCGTCTACCGCGCACTAGAAAATCGATCCCTCGTTAAATCCGTGAACACGCAAATTTCACTTTTGCTTGGACACACAACGTTTCCCTGTTTTCTGAGTAAGAAGAAGCTGCCACAAGAATGACTGAAAAACGAATATCAGTTTCAAAATAATATTCATTCTGCTCCACTTCCACTTTTGCGCAGACTTGATATTTCCATAAGCCCGGCGACTTCTGTCAGCTGAGGCGATTTCTGGGCTTGAAAAAAATAGTCGAAACCTGGGCTGCGCCTCTGAGACACAAAACATTCGCAATGTGCTTACGGCGAGAAATCTTTGCTTAGAATAGAAAAAGTGGATTCTGTAATATAAAAATAAACATTGCAATTTCCACTTGGCTAGTGCGCGCTAGTAAGGTTCCGAGTACGTTCGCGAAACACGATCGTCAGGATTTTGACAGATTGTTCAATTGCGTCAGTTCGTGGTATAACAGAGCATCGCTCAAAGCATTTCATAAAATAGCCTTTAGCTGTTCACTATCAACCGACGAAAGAATATGAAACGAAATTAAAAGCTACTAATATATATAATGAAGTTTTAAGTTTCGTTTTAATCAAGCTTGACCGGTATCGGCTTTCAGCATATCCAAGTTTTACAGTATAAAACGCCAAGTTGTCGTTTCTGGCCACGTGACTGCTATTGTAGGTGTTTGCCGCAAATTTGGATAGCAAATTAATCACTGACTTTATGGCCGACTTTGAATACCGATTTTCTGAGCAGGCTTTACGCAAAAGCAAAGTGAAAGCTAATGTTTCACCTATGGTCGAAGGAAAGATGTGTAACTTACTCAAACAATAGAAATATACCGTATCAACCATCAACTCATGAAGACTTTTACATGCGCGCACCCAGCCTTCACCATGGGGGGGGCTCGAATTTCTGACGTTGTGAACCTTTTGGACGGACTAAACAAAAACGGGAGCACCACTGCGAATTGCGCGTTTGCGCTTATTTAGGGACTTTTGTTCCATTTTGTCGGACTTTTTGCCTCTCAGGGGCGCACCTTTTTGCCCATTTCGCCAAATGGGGGGCTCGTTCGAGCCCCCCGAGCCCCCCTGGGCGCGCATGTTTTAAGTCTTCATGTTGATGGTAAAGTCATTCTTAGAAGCGACTTTAAACGGTCGTTGAACTGTATAGGCCTCTGTTCGCACTTCCGGTTTTAAGAGCCAAAAGGTAACGATTAAAGGGTTTTTTCAATCAAAAAAGTAGTAATCAAGTGAATACGAACAATCGCTTCGTATTTCAAGACATGGGCACCCATTTATTATTCATCAAGCGTCATTCATAACAGATATACTTTGGGGGTATTTATTGAACACTTATAAAGCAATTGGGTGAAAACTAAGCCATGGTCACGGAATGTGACATTTCACTTTAGAATATCATTGAAAATTAATAATGGTGAACATTGTTGGGTTTTCAACAAACTTTGTCTATGCGGAGGGTCTGCTGCCAAATTATTCTGATTATAATTATAAATAAATCAGGCCCATAGTAAGGGAAACACCTTGACTGATCTGGGAACCTGCACTCAACACTGTGCCCTGTGGTCGTTATTAGGTCTCTGTTGAGGGGCTGCCAGTTCAATCATTAAATGATTTAGTCACAATGGTTGTGTCTTTGAGCAAGTCACGTAACCTGCGTTGCTCTGCAGTCGCCAACTTTGTTATGGGTTCTCTGGCTTGGAAGCATGAGACGCTTTTTATGTGCTCACGTCGCGGAAACCAGGTTGCGTTCCGTAGACGCGAAAAACTCTTAATAAGACAGGAATAATAAACAATACATTCACATTAGTAGATTTAGTCCCTTTTTAATTACCTCTTGACGGATTTAAACCTGTAATCGCGTTTCTAAGTCCATGCATGTCATTTGATATGTGTTTGGGACATCCTGTATTGTCTTCATAAACTGCTACATACGCATGAAAATAATCTAGCCTTGACACCCTAACCGATTGAGATTGGGCAACTAGACCGGTTTGAGCGCCACAGACTCTGCCGGTTTATATCAAAGACACTATGCCGTTGCGGTTAATTCAATCGCCTCAGGCTGCTGTTGTTATCGCTCTGCAGATAATGAGACCCGTCATAAACACATTGGGGTCGACAGTAATATTTCTAAATATCAGTTCGTTTTGAAAGTTTATAACATAACCTATTTGAATAGTTCGTGTAAAGCTCATGTGATTAGGTTTTTGAATTTTGAAAATTAGACAAGAAATGTAACTTTTACAGCTTAAAGTGTTTGTTTAGTGTTGCAACAATATGTGTAACACAACTGGGCCAATTACAAAACCAACAGGTACCAGTTGGATTTAAGCCACGTGTCATCGTACAGTTCTTGGCATGCCTTTGTCTGTCTCCCTGTCTCGCTGCCAACCTACAGACCAATCTCGGGATTACGAGCTTGCAAAAGCTACTTGCAAGAAAAAGGCTTTCACGCACAACTTCCGCAAGCTCATAATTTCAATTTGTTATCTACCTTTATCTATCCATCTATCTCTGTGTGTCTGTTTGTCCACCTGTCTTCCCATCCGTCTATAATTCAGTCATACAGCCATTCATTTCTTCCACTAATGCATCCATTCACTTGCTGCCGTCAGCAAATTAGGTATCGCTGAACACCTCTATTCTTAAAAGTCACAACTGATTGAGTTACGTAATCACAACAAAAGACACATTCTAGGTTGATTAATTGTAAAAAGTCTTCGTAACTCCCTAAGCAGGTCTAGTAACGAGAAGTTGAGTGGATTGAATAAATCTAATTACACAGGCGACAACTGAAATTGAAGAAACAAGCTAGGTCAGAAAGCGTGTCCACGTCGAATTTTTCAAATTCAGTTGCAAGGCACTTATAATACTTGTCTTGTATGACGCCGAAGTTGCAAAATGCACAACGTCAAATTTTAAGCGGTATAGTTGACTAAAACAAAATGTCATACTACGACATGCACTGGCATCTAGCGACAAAGTATTATGCCCAAAGATAAATTTCCATTTGTCACTTATAATTGAGGTGCAATGGCATTGTCCCAGAAGGTAATTTTACATTCTACCATATGCAGTTGGAGTGATTTCTATTCTAACACCGGGGGCCAAAGTATAGTTTTCAAATGTACATTTTCACTTTACCACGTGCATTTTTTCACATGCATTTTCAACGGGTGGTACAATGCGTCTTCAATGGTAAATCTAAATGCACATGGTGTATGCTAGTTAGCAAGCAGTCCGCCAAATGAGTGAGCGCGGACTTTGATACGCGTGGATAAACGGATAATTAAGCACACGAATCGAATGTTCAATACAGCTAGTGATACAGCAAGTGAAGTAAAAACACCGTGGTTGATCGGTAAAGAACTCCTTGCACGAAGTGTTTTGATTTTGCAACAGTGGCACATTTTTAGTGTGACGAGCAAAGTTACGAAACACTCACTCCTCTCGTCTGGATGCACAATTTTTTGCTTACCGATGCTCTACAGCTCGACATATTAATAAACTAGGGTCAAGTTGGCATTGTTTAAAACACTAAAAGTATTCACGTATGCATTTCTTCATTTTCTGCTGTTGACGTTTTACTTAAAGAACCCATATTTTTCATTTCCGGGAGAACAACAGCGCACGATTCTTCCAACTTAATTTGATATCTGATTCCTGCATACGCCTAGCTAACGCAGTTTATCACATTACGAACTTGTGTACCTGGGGTTTGATCCATGAAAGTGACTTTTAAGTCCTTTAAAAGTCTTAAGACGGGAATTTGGTCTGAACGCTCTACAAAATTGTTGAATGAAGGTTTACCTAACTAATTATAAGTGCGCGACACAGTCAAGAAATAATTCATAGTAATCGACTCAGTTACTAGCAGATACGTGCACATTCTAATAGACTTTCTCGAGGGTTTTATGAAGAGTGACTAAGGAAGTCAGAAATTTGATGTGACGTTCCACACAACTATTTCTGAAAATAATTAAATCTCACATAAGCAAAAGTCCAACGTCTCTTAGAATAAAGACGTAACAGCAAGTGACAGTGAAATTTTCTGAAATTATTTCTGGACTGTGACTGCGCTCATAATTGACCTATCGCAAGCTCCGCCCCTTTGCGACATGTAGAAAAACAAACAATAAATTTAACCAGCCGTGCGTTCAGTAGACGTTAGGATCTACGCTAGGACCTAGCTAAAACCAAGTCAAAGTCACGTGTTCTCATTTAAAATGCACGGCAATATCTCACGTAATCTCACGAAGTCTTGCTTTTTAGCGAGGTCCTAGCGTTACTGAACGGGAGGCGGGTAACGCGTTGTTTCTCGGGTAAAATGGCGGCATGGAAACGAAGGTGTGTCAAGAATGCTGCATTCTAATTGGTCAGTTAAGCAGTCACTCAAAATCCTGGCGACAGGTCAATTACTTGAATCAAGGTCCATTCAGCAATTGCGAAGTGGAAGCGTAACACCAAATTTCTGTCTTAGAATCAGCATTTATGAAACAGACTCCTAGTTCGTGTTATAAAGGCCAAACTAGAATTTCACCGCTGTTTAGATGCCGCTGTTGGATTCTTTTGGCGGCTATAAATATGCCTTCCATCACGAAAATCAACCTTTGAATCACAGCACCTACAGTTACGAAATTAGTCTCAAATTGTTTCTAAGAAAATTTGAGTTGTTTCGGTTAGAAGACTTCGCTTTTGTTTGAGATCAGCCTCCCGTTCAGTAACGCTAGGATCTCGCTAAAAAGCAAGACTTCGTGAGATTACGTGAAATATTACCGTGCATTTTAAATGAGAGCACGTGATTTTGACTAGGTTTTAGCTAGGTCCTAGCGTAGGTCCTAGCATCTACTGAACGCACGCCTGGCCCTACAAGTTGGCTCCTGACGGCGTGTTATTTTATGCGTCGAACATGGTCCCGGCAAATTACGAACGACGAGTTTCTTGTTGCCACCACTTTCCATTTGAATAAGGAACAAGACGAGTTTATAGCGGTAAGTGGTCTAAATCAGAAGTATGCTTCTCCGACGGATCGTCTTTTGCGCCCAAATACTAAAGGAATGCAATTTAGCCATTCGTTACAACAAGAATGACGCCCAGGATACGTGTGCGTAATCCTGTCGCCAGAGGTAGAAGTGTGACTACTCGAGCAAACCGATAACTTGCTCACTGAGAACTGCATGCATGGCCTGTAGCCAGCATTGCGCAGGTGGTGGTTCGAATTTCTTGAACGGTGGACCTTTGATACTTTGCAAACGTCGACACTGTGGAGTTATCAATAAGGCCCTCAGATGACGCAGCTTAATCAGGGGGAAGGGAAACTTGTATACACAACGATGACTCTCAGTTCTATGTTTTTGAGATGAGACGGAATTATAGTAAAACCAGAAATGAGGATGCCGTGACGGCTCGTCGGTTCCCCGCGTGCCGCTAGGTGGTAGCCAGCACGCAGGTAGCAGGCAGTAGCACGCGCTTTATCACTGGTTGATGTAACCTCGACAGTCATTGGTTAGCTTTACAACAAAATGAGAAAATGGCGGACTATGGACGATTTTTAGCCTTGTCCATGCATGTGGCGTAGCAGCAATTATTTTGTTGCTGCAGTAGGCCTAATGTTTTACAGCCGGGTGCTCAGAAGCACATAAATACATGTACAATAAACAAGCCGTCGTCTGTTCGATCTAACTAGTATGTTATTCATACTGTATGAATACAGGACAGTAACGTAAACAAAAGCCAGCGACATTATTAAGATGCAATCCGAAAGGCGCAACCACAAAGTTCTGGGATATGATGAATTTTAAGCACCCGATATATCTGTACAGCAGACCACATTTACACTTCCTCCATCAGTCATGTCAGTTTGTTTGGGTAAAGTGCTGCTTGTTGAGAAATCGACCAGCCAATCAGAAACGCCGGTGTAAAAAAAAATCCCAATGAATATTAAACAGTACACACCATGGATTTTTGCACATTTCGAATTACCGGTGGCCACAGACTAAATGTATGACGTAAAATTTAGCCAAATCCATGATTATTTTGTGTCATTAGCTCAAAATTTTGATTTCTCTTTCAATTTTGCCACTTTTCACATTTCCCGCCATGTGACATCATGGGTTGAACACAAGGATCAGCGACTAGCATTGAACAACGGCGGAGAGTAGGGAATTTGAAAGCGACAACGATTATGACCAAGAAATGAACAAATACTATGAAGAAACGTACGAGAATGGTGGCTAGGATGACGAAATGGGGTTGCACGAAAGCGAGAACGAGTTTGATATGTTTACAGCTGCCTACTTTTCTACTTTGAGGCCTTACGAACTGGATCCTCACGCGAGAGAAGCGGCCTCGGGCTCGGCCAGTCAACCCAGTCATCCAACAGACGATCCTGAATAAAGAGCCGATGTTTCTGAATAGTAAATATTGTCCTTTATTGAACCAGGCCTTCATCGTAACATCTCCTCTGATTGGAGTCGAAACGCGACTCCTCAAAGTGGGCAAAACACAGAGTGGCCCCGGACAGAATCGCTTGGTCCACGCTGAGGTCCCACACTCTCGTTCGGCGCACGAAGCGATGACACTACTGCGCAACTTTGGCGTCCTTCGGAACACCGAAACGTTCTCCGTCTGACTGCTGTTGCTGTAGCCTCCGCAAACACATCTTTTCATCCCTCTACGAACCTTGTCGACGCTAAATATACTTTACTTTCACTTCACTCTATACACTTAGTTGCTGATCCGAACAGTGTGCCGAACGACTTGGGTTCAACCCATGACGTTGTACATAATTATTATTTTTTTCAATTTTTACGTGTTTCTTTATGAGCTGTACACTAAAGGCACGGAAATCAAGTAAGATATAATAATAAAATTTTGAGGTACTAGAGTCATGTTGCGTACACTTTAAGTGATACCTGCGTGCTGGCTACCACCCAGCGTCACGCAGGAAACCAGCGAGGCCGTGACGGTTGCTCGCAAAAAACGGAACTCATTTCGGATGTAATGTGGTCCAAAGCGTTCTCCTCGTTACTTCTTGCCAAATTTTCAAATCAGGCTTAAATGAGGGATTACACTTTCTCGGTCAGAAATATTTAGTCTGAGATTAACTTAATGAAACTTTTTATCTAGTCATATTTTTCCGTGTTAACGTCACTACATTTTAAACAATTTGGAGTGGGAATATTGATGAATTATCAACCACGATACATTCGTGAAATCCATGTCAAGGTCGCATCATTTCGCAGCGCGATTGAAAGTTTAGGGCCACTGCGCATGAACCTCACCCACCGGAACCACGCACAAGCGGGTCGAAATCAAATGTAGTTATCAGGCTACCCTGTCCCTGCCAGTCTTCACATAGTCAGTGAACCCCATTCAGTCTTCTTAAATTTAAAACCGTTGGTCGCCGGATCCCGTACCCGTGCCCCAGTTGTTGCCCCTAATTNGGGTTCGTTCGAACCCTTCGAAACCACCCTGGCTACGGGCCTGTGACAGACAGCATGCACGTACCAGTGAGAAGCGACACCGACCGCTACTGTTGATCATCGTACAGTATTGACTGTTGTTTTTAGTGATGGCCAAAAATTAAGGAAAATTCTACCAAATTAGAAAAAAAATGCTACCGCACAGCATCCAGTGTCAAGACATATAAGAAGGAGGCGAAATGTGACCGGACAGGAGGGAGGGGGGTCTGGTGCGATCTGGGGAACGGGAATTGATTGAGACCAGGTGACCCGAGAATGGTGGCGACCTGGGAAGGGAGTGAAATTGGTGGCGACCGCAGGAACGATTATATATAAGTGGGATACGAAGTTAATGAAATGACGTTGTGCCACGTGAGAAATGTTGCCTCAAACTTTCTGGCGTGTTTATTTGGTGAAAACACGTCTTATTCTATGTGTGAACATGTTCAAGGCGGCATGCGTCAAGGTGGCCTATAAGTTATACGCTGCCGTATGTCATGATCACGCATCACCACCTTGACTTGACGTTATGCAGCAATCCATCTTGTCCAACCACGATGGTTTTCATAAAGTTTTAACAAACGCGTTGAGGTCTTTGACATTTGATTGACAGCGTTTCAATCTTTTCTGCGAACACTAATTGCCCTTCCGTGATCATTGTTAGAGAATACAAGGATAAGCGCCTTTACAAACTTTTAACCGCATTAAGCAACATAGCTTTAATCTAGCTTTAACGATATTTTTCAATTTCCTTTAACCGTAATAAGCTGAAAATATTCCGTTGAGCTTTAACTGCAATTGATCCGATGTTTTTCTCACGACAAACTGTTCGAAGATAACAGAGTAGCACTGTTTGCGTTAATACATGGCTATACGATATAGATTTGCTCGAATTTCATCAACCAACGTCAAAATGCATCAAAATGTTGATTTGTTACAGCGTTAACCATTCGTGAACTTAGGGGCTCCCTGTGGAGGCGAACAAAACTGTAGGGCCCATGGGAAGACTTTCACATCGAGAATTGTGATTGCCCACCCCCATGGAATTTGGTGTGAGTTTATAACTGGCAGAACTTGAGTCATCTCCAACATGGCAGATTGTTTTTCTAAATCCGTATTCACCATTGAGAATTCCAGAAGGCATGCGCCGAAATGACGTCACTGCCGAAGACATGCGACTCAGTAAGACTTCCACTGCCGAAGTATCCAACGGGGGGTTTGAGGAGCTTCGCTCAGAATTTGGAAGTGTTTTAGAAATGAATTCTAATGTGTTCTAATGGTAGCCTGTGATGATGTTAGCGTTAAATTTGTGTGTCAATATAAATCCTCGTTTACGTCACTGTCAATGCTTAGAAAACCTTGAAAGCTGTCAGTGATACTTTTAAAAAGTCGACAAAAATCACGTCTGACAGTCTAATCTACACAGTTATTGCGGTAAAAAACTACAAGTTTTCATAAATAATGCTTTACCAATAACGAATTTTGAAAGAAATATTATTCTCGGGATTCCTTGGGCGAAAATATAGATACTTTGCTATTGTGGTGGTTGGCACAATGAAGCTCTCTGTTAATCTAAGATTTCTCTCTTCTATAAGTATAATTGTTATAATGTTTACCCGTATTTTTCCACTGGATACTGCACTGCCTGATTTTTTTCTTGAGCCCGAATTTTCCTTAACTTCCGTGAAACTGAGGAGGCAACCCCCCCCTCCCACCTTATACCCCTTAGCACGGTTAAGTGTAGGTAATTGTTCAATGGACGATGTCTGGGTTTAAAATGAGACATTTTCCAGTCCAAGCCGGTCAGTATCGTCAAGAGGCGTTACTACTTCACGCTAAGCATTTAAAGCTGTTTGCCCATTTACTAAACTTCGAGACAAGTGTACCACTCATCGGTACACGTAACGTGTCTGTAACAAAGCATTTAGAGACCCATAGCTACAGGTAGAAACCTAAGGGAACACAATTTGGGCTAAACCCTGCAAATCGAAACCTAACCTTCGGCATATGTAATGCCCGGAGGAAAAGGCAGAACGTAGGCTTTTCATAATGAAATTACTCGATTCGCGTTGTCCTTTTCCAATATTTACCGAGAACTCTTTATTTTCCGTAATTACTCTTGACCAGGTGGAGTCGATTTTAATTGATGAGACCATTGTAAATCATGTCAGCAAGCAGACACATCAATGCGGGAATCCGTTAAGCGTCTCCTTGAATGGGACAGTTGAATATATGGTAGGAAAATCTGCAAGGGACACGCATGAATGGCACTTTCTAAAAGAGGACTTTTAAAATGGCGATATCAAACGATAGATTTCTATAATTTGGACTGCGAATATTTATGAAGATCAAGTGAAGCGGGCGATTCGTTTAAAATTCAGATATAAGTTTTGTAACAACAGTAAAGGGAAAACATTGCAAATTTCTGATAAAGCTTCAGTTTTGACAAATCTATCAAGGGCAGCCAGCTCATGTGGAAACAACTGTCTTCTGACTGTCTTCATCTCAATTAGTCTGCACTGAAAGTTCGTTGTTTACATTTCTGATCACAATATTCAGTTCCCTATCAAACCCTATTTCACACAGATCAAATATTGCAAACACAGAAACGACCCTACCTCTAAAGGACACCTTTGCCAGTCTATCACCTTTTCCCTTCAATTGTTCGGCGTATTTCAAATGTAAAACTAACGCCATTCTCAAGAGGAACGTGCATCAACCCTTCGCGCGGCTCCACAAATCCTCCTCTGAGCTAATACATCAGAAGTCACATGGCTGTTCTCATAGCGGATTTACTCCCACCGGGATTTTTTGAGAAATTTTCAGACGCTGAATAATTCATGCACAGGGAACCTGCCAGCGACTGATTACAGCTAACGTAATTAATGATTCTATTCTCCTAAGGCTTAAATAAAGACTATTTAACAGTACCGCTCTGGTTAAAAATGATTTTTATTATGAAAACACGCGAAGTGCTGTGGACGCACTGATTATGATGCGTTCTGCTTTACAACTCATTGATCATTCAGCTCATAGACTTTGACAAAGTGTGATAATTTGGTTGACGCAATATCGGAAATAATGGTTTTGATCAAAGAAAATCTGTTTTAGTCTTCGCATGTTACGACTGCCTCACATTTACTCATTCACCAAGTACTAGAAAACGAGAGTCGACGCTGGCTGACTAGATCACACGCCGTTAAAACACATCACAACACATCAGTGCCCTATAAAAAGCGGAACTCTGGGGCGAGGGGGACGAGCACGTGTCCCCGGCACAGCTGGTAACCAGAAGAGAAACCCTGGTGAAGGCCGGGGGCAGAGGTCGATGAAATTGAATTTATCAGCGACCTTGATTAATGCCCCGTCATACGGGCCTGTACCTTAAGGGTACTACTACCGTTGCTTACTGTCAATAAACTGTACAGTGTACACATGTATGTAATTCGATTGAAACTTCTAAAGCTGAATCGCGTACCTGCTTGGAGGTAGCGCTGCGCGAAACTTTACCTCCTTAATTTTTAAAAATGTGTGTAAAAGGTCACTCCTACCACTTCGCAACTTTCCCTTTGTGAAAAGACCATCTTCCACCTTTCGTGTATTGTAGAGGCGTTTACGTTCTTTTACACTTTTTACAAAACTGCTGTCTTTCTCCTTTTATAAACTCGAAAGGTGTTGCATGTTGCTATATTTATCTTGCAGGTCACCCATCACAATCCACGAGTTCACAATACGTCAATGAAAGTTCGTACATATTGCACGTTTTGTGTGGAGCAAAAACGATCAATTTGAAAATGTCACTAAGTCGTATGGCGCACCATTTGTACAAGGACCACCCATCACCTTTCAGATGTAGAATGTACCCTCATTTTATCCGTAGTATTGCGGAACTTCGCTTTTCCGCAATCTAAATAAACTGAAATGTAATTATCTCACATACTCCGTTGAACTGAAAAGTTGTGCGCAAGACACTTCAAGACATTTCTTTTTACGTTCAAATGCATCATTTTCACCTGAACATGGGAGACAGCTTGCCCTTTTGCCTTTCTTTTAAAAATCATTTTTCGCGACATAAACACACTGAGACTTTGCGTGTCACCCGTGACGTGGCTCAATAATGTCACCTTTCACCCTTTGCAGCTTTGTATTTACTCGTTATCCATCTTAATAATTAAAATTAACGATGTTTTAAAAGCGGTTATACATGCGCGTTCTAGATTGATTTAGAATAGCATAGCATAGAATAGAATAGAATATATTTTATTTCAGACTCTGCGAAGCGTACAACAGTCCAAAAAGGACTACAATAACGAAATATGCTTATGAATAGAACATAACAGCTATACATCATGTAAATGTATTGTAGACTTCAGGAAAAAATTAAACAACAGACAAACTAAACTCTATAGTATACAGTGAATGCAAGTAGTACAAACAAATGTAGCTGACATACATATCAGAGTCATTCATTGCAACAACTGAACAAGGGGATTGTCAGACTCCGAAAGGTGGCGTGGGAAACGCAAAAGCTTTGCATTACAGACAGTCAAATGCGGAACAGCTTGAAGAGGTGCTCTAAAATTTTGAGAAACCGAGAAAACGCTTAAAAACGTTATGGTAAGATACTCAGATAGCTGAGATTTTAAATTTCCACCAAAATGGGCAGAGTACTCAGAAGAACAAAAAGTGGAGAAGATTAAAACCTCAAGAGAACACATCTTAACTTTGATAACAGTTACGAGCACTGCCTACGATGGCGAGAGCGCCATCACTCCGATCCAGCCAATTGTCAAAATTTGACCACAGTACTTAACCTGACTAAACTTCCTAACAATCGAACCATTAAGCAAAAGAAAGGTAAAGTAGCATGAGTCAAAAGAAAATGATTGTACTTTTAGAACTTTATGTTGTGACTAACTGTTCACAATATTTTCATTTATTAAGACCGCCAATAGATGGTGCAAGTAGTACGAGGTCGTCAGCACTGAAACAAGGACGTGGTTTATTCCACAATGTGGACAGACAGCAGTCAACAGTAGGACGAAAGAACACCACCAGTGTTCGAACATCAGCTAATAAATGTGCTGGCCTACCGGGCCAGTTTGTCTGAAAATTTAGTGGTCCGCCGGGGTGCCAAGTTAAATTTTAAAAGTTACTGCCGGACCCGACCGAAAATCCACTGGCACCGGGACACCGGGCCAGTGTGTATTTCGAACGCTGAACGCCACATTTTCTTACACCAATAGAGAATGAAAATATAAGCGAGAATACTTGCTGCTAGAACTTGTTCTTTACTCAAATGAGAAGTGGTTTCACTCAGGCTATGCAAAGAAATAACAATTCGTTTTTCCTTGAGAGCATTGTCATGATGCATAAGGTGACAAGCCGTGACAAGTCAATTTGAAGAGCCTGGTCTCAAACAGTAACGAACAGTCAGTTCTTTCGAAGCTCTTTAGTTAGACCGCTCGCCGGTTCCCTGCGTGCCGCTAGGTGGTCAGAGATAGCTGGCTAGGCCATGGTACCAGCGAGAGTTAGACCGGCGAAAGAAGAGGTATAACTGAACTGTGGTTGGACAATACATCACATGACAACCAATCATATACCTACATACTTATACGCAAGGAGGTCAAGGGTTACTACGATTTATGAATGGACTGCTTACTACGCATTACTACAGCATGTCCCCTTTTAGGTAGTTTCAGAACTAAATAACTCTTAAAAAACAATCTGTAAACTCGAATGTTCAAAGAATCCAATGCAACAATAGTCGCATTAACTTTAAAATAAAGTTTTAAAGGCTACTAAGCATACAACAAGTTATTTCAAACAAAGACAAGAGTCTAAAATGACTTTTAAACAGCTCCATCATCTACCATTAGTAACTACTACTTAAGGAAAACTCAATTACTTCACGTAAACAAAATATGCAAATGTCACTTTTTTCGCACTCTTGTGCGGTAAACGTAGTCAGTTTTTTGTAGTCTTGAGATGTCGTCCAAATGTTGATGTAGCTGGTACAGGCCTGTGCTGTACAGGAGCATCTGTTTGGCAGGTGTTGTGTTCTATTTCATTGTTGTTGCAGACGGTTCGCTACTTGTGGTTATGAAGAAGACGTCTGCTGAGTGACAGTGTCAATGACAAAGGATGGTGTGTCACTGTCACGACAAGGAGCGGTTGTTTCAGAGGCAGATGGTAACGGGTCACTGTCGGCACGTGCAGTTGACGACTCTTGTTCCGGTGGCATGGGAGGAACTTGACGCTGGATCTCTTGCTTCGCAGCGATGGCATAACGAGATTTGATGTCGTGGCTCATCCTTGGTAGTCGGTGACTACTGTCATGGTTGACAACTTCCAAATTGAATGTGGATGTAAATCTTGTGACTCAATGTAACCAGATTTCCACTCGGACGTACCATCTTCTGTGAACCAAAGTGGCTGATTTGGCATATACCTATACGGCAGTTATCGTAATTAGTAGCTGGTTTTAAATGTGCTGCTCTTTTCTTTTACAACTACATTCTTTCACCATCAGTGAACTTGACTGCTGTAGTGTGCAGTTTTAAAAGGCGTTCTCCATGAAAATGTTCACATGAAGACTTCTTTATAAAAAGTGGGAAGCTGTACAAGAAGTCCGGCAAAGCCGTGCTGGCGATGTGAGCCAGTTTTCAAGTAGAATATGAACTCACTCTGGCCAGAGTGGGCCTGTTTCAGAGTGTTGCTCCATACACGAGTGCACAGTTCATATTGTTCTTTTCCTTGGGTGCGGAAATAAATGCTCACTTGAGCACTGACAGTGATCTAGTTCTGCACTATAAGATGACTCTACAAGGCAGTGGTTGTCTCCCCTGAATGTATTTGGAGCATCCGATCGGCACTTCCATCGCCTTCTTGTGAAGATAGCTGGCCACGGTCCACTTCTAATGAAACTGAGTATACGTGGGCACTATGCAAAGGCAAATGGAGCTCCATGAGATTAGCTCATGACCCAAAAGCGTTTTTGGTGAAAAGTTTGCAACTGGGTAACTGTTGTCAAGTATATCTCTGCAATCGTGGCTAAAGAGATGAGATTAGCGAAGAATGGCCATAAAAAACGTTTTGGGTCTCGAGTCCGAGCATCGTGCGGTCAATATACTTTAAAGTCGCACTGTCAATGATTTCTTGGCGACTGACTTTACCACGATGTCTGTGCAAAACGATCACCTTGTTGTACATGGACAAGCGTCTTCAAAGCAAACTAACTGTGTGTAACGCTGTTTATGTTCGATATATGTATATAACTAAAGACCGTGCGCATGTAATCTTAATCATCAAAACGAGCACAGTTAGTACTGGGTGCATTGTTTCTTCACAGGTTGTTTTCCATACAGTAATTGTAGCATGTAATGTTTTGTAGTATCCGAAAACTTCCAAATGATCACAGAGATCGGCAACTTTTTAAATAGTTTACTGTGTTTTACAGTGTATTGTACATATGGTAGTATACGATACAAAACAATTGTACCAAAATGTCATTCTCAAAATTATTTACAACGAAATATACCATGGCTATTCTCATTATCAAAATTGCGACACTTTAACGTTTCTCTTTTTATTTGCCAACATTTCAGTAACATACAAAATAAAATAAGTATATTGAACTCATCAAGCATTTACATGCGTAGGAAGTTAAAATTAACCTGATTGCGAATTATAATACGTTTCGGTGCCCTCAGGTACGTGTATCATGGTATCACTATTTTATAAACCCTTGAGTAATTCTCGAGGGATAAATATAATTTTATGACGTCAAAACCGTTATTCAAAAACGGCAATGTGACGGTCGATAAAGTGACGCCATTTTTGTTATGCAATAGCTAACATTCATGCCCTCGGGCCCAAGTTAGCGTTTTCAAATATGTTATACAACTATATAAACAAACTGTGTTTTATGCGATTTTTCCAGTTTGTCATTATGTCATGAAGTCACACAAATGATTGTTTCACGAGTACACTCGGAACGTCACTCACGTACACCAGCTACCAAAATGGCCGTCACTGAGGCTGGAACGTTGAATTATGGGAAAAGGTTCGTACAGTTTTGGCTCTATGACTTAAGATTTCTCACCACATCTGTCTCGCCAGCCTTTGTTGCAGAACACACACAGTCCTGACGAATCTACGATCTCACACATGTTGCTTTTTGGTGAATAGAGGAACGTGATTAAGATTCGTCATTCGCCGTGATGTATCGGCGAGGTAGCTTGGCACAACGGAAATTGACCTCTCCGTGTTGCCGTCTAATCACTTTTCAGTGTCAGTTATCATGCCACTTTATATTTATACTCGAGGTGTTAGTTTGCCACGTCGTGATCTTGCGTGTTTTACTACACTCGCAAGAAACGGAAGGCACGTTAGAAGGATCACACTAAAGTACAACTACAATTTAAGATGCCGAACAGCTATCTTTTGATTTAGACTATTGGGTGTTACCAAACTATGAAGTGCCAAAGAGTTCTTAAACGAGTACCTTTCTGCGCGTAGAAAAGTGCTTTATCTACACGTACTTTTGCTTAATCTAAGTGTTCTTTTGCTTAATCTAAGTGTTCTTTTGTAACGAGTACATTTCCACGCGTGGAATTGTGCTTAATTTACGGGTACTTCTGCTTAATTTACACGTGATTTTGTATAATCTACGTGTACTTTTGCTTAATCTATGCGTACGTTTGCTTAATTTACGCGTGGTTTTGCTTAATGTACGCGTACTTTTAATTCTTAAACGAACGTCGTTTTTTCTTAATCAATTAATTTGAGAGCACGGGCGTTGTTGGCCTACATGAACTGGTTCAAAGTTTGCGTAGATTAAGCACATTTCAAAGCAAAGTAATGTACTTGTTTAAGAACCCCTTGGCGCTTAATACTTGTGCTTAATCTACGCGTACTTTTGCTTAATCTACGCGTACTCTTTCTTAATCTACGCGTATTTTTATTCAGTGCATACAGTCCAATGTCGCCCTATTTTTACCGCGCACAGAGTGTTAAAAATGGTTAGTTGGCCGATTTAGGCAACTGAACGAAGGACTGCTCGAAAAAAGTTCGAGACTGTTCGAGTTTAAAGGAATTAAAGATACCGACGGCCTCCTGAGGTGTCTCTCTATGCGCAAAGTGTGCTTATAGCAAGGTAACTCAGATGTTTTAATCAGTGTGGCATAATTTGGCGAAAACTCCCGGTGTAGGAAGTTCCTATACGACTGATGTCCACATGTTCATGACTCAGCTGTAAAAGAGTTTCCATTTGTCCCCGAGCCAGGAATTCACTTCTAAGTTGCGTAAAGGAAAATTTGACACAAGTATGGAGGTAAATTGTCTAAATCCTGTTTTGTTATGACAGAAGGCAGGCTCATATCAGTTTCATAACAAAGTAACATAGTTTGCATATAAGCTAAGAATTGCAATGTACACCACCTCACCATAATTTGAGTATTAGATTCAATCAGATACTTACAGACTCAAACAGACGGAGAGAATCTTCGAACAATAATACTGCATAACGCGCAATAACAATAGGCCGGAGGTTACTGTTAGCAAAGGTAGGCTATATTATAAAAA
Organism: Phoronis australis; assembly: GCA_002633005.1. Lineage (NCBI taxonomy): Eukaryota > Metazoa > Phoronida > Phoronidae > Phoronis > Phoronis australis. The sequence continues at coordinate 657,497 of NMRA01000108.1, read as the reverse complement.
TAACCTTCATTCTTGGGTGTTTCAAGAATTGTAACACGCAGGCTCTGAAATTGAAGTGAGCCGGCATAGTTCCCCTTTTTACTTCTAGTGAATCATGGTTTAGCGTTCAAATTTGACTGTGCTTTGGCAAAGTTTACAATACACACAAATCCTTAAGGCGCGCAACATTTTTAAGCTGGATTTCTCTTATGCACCATAGTTTTCATAACAAAAACGAACCTATTTCCCCGAATACTTTCTTTGGATGAAAATAAACGAAGACGTTACTGCATATAATCAATAACTTCGAAATCACGCGCTTCTTTGTTTTCTGCTAATGTCAATCCCCACATTTTACTCAACACTTTACATTCCAGTGGGCATATTTGATGCTTGATTTTCTCCACTTAATTGGAACTATGGACACACTGCGTTTTGGCTCTTGCCCCTCCAGATAATTGTCATTAAGCAAATGAAACTGCAATTGGCTAGTAAGTTAAGAAGGCTGGCCATTTACAGCCACCGCATGTTCGTCATCCACTGTGTCATAGGTCGGATTGACTACACCAGATGGTTCATTTTTTGTCACCAAAAGTCGCTCTCTATCCGGCGGAGGCAAATCTACACTAATTGTTGTCATTGGGTTTTTGTTGGGTTCAAACGTTGACGTTGAATGCGTCATTCCGTTGTCATCATATTCTGGCTGCGACCGTGGCAATGGAGTCAGTGTGAAATCTTCCGTTCTCCCACGAACACCGTTTCCCATAACATTAAACGACTTAGCGCGCCGTTGTTTAAAAAGTTCTCGAACACACATCAAAATACCGAACAGTATGAGAGTGGTACAGACGACGCTTGCCACTATAATAACTATAAGATCAAGATCACTAAGAGCCATACTTGGCTCAGTTTTTGGACTAGTTGGGGATTCAGTGGTCGAGACTGTTGTCTTTCCTGGACCTTTGACAGATACAAAAGCAAAGTTATATCCAAATATCGTGAAATTTGTCTTACTCCAGTCGATATTTTCAAGGTTGTGTGTTGTTGAACTGTTTATTGTGAAGTCAACAAGAATTGAACCACACCTTATGTCGTTTACTACAATATGCGACTTTATTTGCAGAGTTTTTAACACAGCACGTTCGAATTCCTCCTGGAAGGTGTGATTCTTTTTCAATGCAACGGTGCAATTTCCTTCCAAAGTCGCAGTATATTTAATGTCCAACACAGGCGGCGACGTAACGACGGCTTCTGATGTAGTGTCCACGGCCGTGGTAGTAGGAGTTGCAGAAGTGACTGGAACAGCAGCTGCAGACGTACTTAAGATCATATGCATTGTTGTTGCGGTAGTAGAAGATGCAGTCTGGAAAGAGGTCATCGATGATGACGTTTTGCTGCCTGCTGAAGATGCTTCTGCTACAAAAAGGGTAGAAGACGAAACTAAAACAGATGGCAACGAAGGTTGGTGTGTCGTTGCAGCGACTAGTGAGGTGGAAGACGTCAAATTAAAATTTGTTGACGACTTGGTGGTTGGCATCGAAGTTTCGAGTACGTCTGAGAAGACTACTGTCGTCACAGATTGCTCTGCAGCTGATAAAGCTGACGTCATTCCAGTTTGCTGTGTTACTACCTGTGTGGTCGCTACAGTACTATGAATTATTAGGTTTGATGAGGACGTTGCTACGGATGTTGACAAGTTGCCAGTTACTTCAACTGAAGACGTTGCATCAGTTGTTGATGAATAGCTAATTACTTTAGACGAAGTAACTGATTCAATTATTTCTGGGTAATGTGTCACTCCTGACGATGGAACCGCCTCAGGTGTTTGTGAAATACTAATTTCTTTCGATGAAGACAATGTTTCAATTGTTCCTGAATAGCTTGCCACTTCTGGTGAAGAAGGTGTGAGTGTTGACGTAAGAAAGTCTCGGACAGAACTACTAGCTGTCACCGAAGGTACGTCTGATGAATTGACCAAATGTTCTGAGGAAAACCCCGGAATTGATGTGACTTCAGACGGCACAGTGTGATTCGAAACTGCGGATGTCGAGACCATTACAGATTTTGACGGTGTTTGAATGTCACCATACATTGACGACGCCGACGACATTGGTACATTTGATGAATTGACCAAATGTTCCGAGGATGACCCCAGAACTGATGTGACTTCAGACGGCACAGTGTGATTCGAAACTGCGGATGTCGAGTCCATTCCAGATTTTGACGGTGTTTGAATGCCACCATACATTGACGACACCGACGACATTGGTACATTCGATGAATTGACCAAATGTTCCGAGGATGACCCCAGAACTGATGTGACTTCAGACGGCAAAGTGTGATTCGAAACTGCGGATGACGATTCCATTGCAGATATTGACGGTGTTTGAAAGCTACCATTTATTGAAGAAGCTGTCGACACTATGTCTAGCGTCGTTTCTTGCAGGGTCTGAGATTCGATGCTGCGTGTATGGATCGAAGGAGCGTTTAACGTGCTGGTCGCAATACCTCCCACGGCCTGTGAAGAAGAAGAAGAAATGTCTGGTGTCGAAGTCGCATTAGTTGGGTTCGTCATGGATGACGTCAGATTCAACCCAGCCTCATTACTTGTGAACAAGCTGCTTGTCGAGTGTGGCGCCACTGTGCTAGAAATAGTCTCCATTGATGTCGATGTAGGAGAAGGACTTGATGGTCCATTTCCCAGCGACGTCGACGTACTGGTAGGATATGTGTTATTGCCATCCGAGGCACCGATATTCGTAACGGACGACAGTGGTGTGCCATTGATAGCTGACGTGTTGTTTGATTTTGCAGACGTTGAACTGTTAACCGTCTGCGATGTGGTCACATCTATGGTGTTAACAGTATAGGTGGGGCTGGTGACGTAAATTGCTGTTGAGCTTTGCGCGCTCACTGTTGGCGAGCAAACGATAACAAAGCCTGAAAAAAGATATTGGCACAACTGATCCAATGGTAAAATGTATTGTAAATTCATAATTTAATTATTTTTATGGTTATACACAAATCTATGAAGTCAAAAAGATTGCTCTTGTTTGAGGAAGAGCAGATTTCTACTGCAGCTCCTCCATTGACTTATGGACAGGCTTCGTAAGGAGACCATCAACGCAGCCTATGCCTAGCAGTAAGATGAAACTATTTGTTGACACTATGAAGGAAGATACGTTCACTATATAAGCATATGACACGGACTGATTTAGTAGTCCAGTCTCACACTACCCACAAGAAAAAAAAAACGAATATCGCCTTCAGAGCTGTTGCGATAGCAGTCAATCAATTTTTGGTTCGTCACCCGGCGATTCCTCAGATTATAATACGGAAACGACATAACGATTCAGCTGTAGAACTGCGAATGCATCCAAGACCTTATTGTCAGACCAATAATCTCTTAAATCAGTTTACCCCGTTGTTTGCCAAAAGGATATCAAACTATTAAAGAATATTAACACCGACATAACATTTTTAAAATCTTTGAAATCAACTAGTGCTTAAAAGATCAATTCAATTCAGAAATTCGTTACGAAGTATGCTAAATCGGGTGATATATGAATTTTGTGTTTGTCTCGAATCACAGAACCAATTTTGAAACAATGAGGAGTGAGTTTTAGCTGAACAGAGCTTTCATTTTTCGAGGGAAGCACTATTTGCACAATAGCAGGTAACCAGGACAATTTTGGGTAAAATCATTATATCATGGTTTAATATCCTTTCAATCGGTTTCATGGTTTTACCCTATGTAGGTGTAACTTGATAATAATTGCTTATAGCAATAGAATGTGCCAGGGCGGTCAGCGGCAGCCAATAAGTTATGCCCACCGTCGCAGTAATCCCAGTATTTTTACCATCTGACTGGTAGTATTGTTACATGACTTTACCTGTCAGCAATATCCAACTGTGTAATCTTTGTCCCCAAATCGCTTTGCCCTGAAACACCATTAAATTTTTAGTGTGTTTACAGCACTGTCATCACCGTATACACGATAATTTTGGCAACTTTGCTCACAATCAATCTTGACTCCAACGAAACGAAAGCAGGCACTTAGCTGCCCGTTGTGGCGGAGCCGTAGGAGAGTTCGGAGAGTACATCAGTCAAGTCACACACATCATGCTTTCCAGTGCGGGGAGGTGAAATTCTCACCTCAAGAGATGGCGCCGTGACATTGTGTATAAAATTCTAGAAATCGAGAGCGAGACTTTTAAACAGGGCGTGGATTTTGTTTGATTAGCACTCTGAAGCATAATAAAAGTGAACAAGCTGCATAAACTATACTTATATGATCCAACGCCATATTCTCTACTGTACCATTATGTTGGGCGCATTGTCATAAGCAGTAATCACGACGCATTTCTTGCAATTTGCACAAAAAAGAATAGGAATTCTTTTCACATGCAGTATTTAGAGACTGTCGTCATATGCTATCGTCAACTGAGGGCAAAGTTGAGTACTAGACATGCTATCTGACAGAAATACATTCAAGGAAAATATGTCTTTTATTGAAATTTAGCAAAGAAAAAAAACAACGGTATAAACAACATGACCTAATTTCAGTTGATATAAATGTCAAAGATGGAATCTCAAAAACATTGTTACGATTTCCTCAATCATCAGTTCGTTGTGGTTTTATGCAACATTTGAGTCATAAACCCCTATTTTTGATAGCCCCTTATGCAAAAGTGGAACTTTTTAAAACAATTCCTAACAGAACACAAAGCGTGGTATATGAAAATTTCATATGAATCCGATACATCATGGATCCTCATTATACCCACGGACTAACATGAATCTTTGAGGGATCGCTTGGATCCATTATTAGCCCTTGCCGACCACCGACATGACCAATGTACTCCATATTTCACCATCGGTTTTACCGCCTCTGTGTAAAACTGTGTCTATATCCGATAAAGGCGCATTTGAGTAAAACCAAGAAGCTCGTTTGATACTATATACAACTGGACATTGAATTACGCATTAATGGCGAAGGCAACATTTTTTCATGTCATTTTGAGCTAAAATAAGGTTGGTTGGTTATCCTAGACATATTTTCCACTTAATTACAGCTTTTCGTAATTTTATTAATTACTCGTCCGCTACTCCGGAAGTGACGTTTTAGGAGGCAAGCGTTTCCCGCCACTTGGTTTTGCGTTGACTTTCCCGTGCGAATCTGTTCTATTCTACTTTTGTTTTGTGCTGTTTTTCAACAATTGTCGCCACCACTTTCCATCGGCGAGTATTCTGCGGCAAGATAGGTTAGTAGAGAACTCAACTACGTTGGATTTAGGGATTGTTTAGAGTGTTGTAAGCTGAAAATGGCTGGACTCGGTGACCCGT
>NMRA01000108.1:571574-651853 GCA_002633005.1 Phoronis australis | reverse complement strand
CACAATAAACTTATCAAAGTTTGGCTCACCGATCTGTTCACTGGACGACGAACTGTCCTCTTCACTGGGTGTCGAACTGGGCCTGTAATCACTCCCACTACTCAATATCGCTGCAGGGCTGCTTAGAGGCTCTGGGCTGGAGAAAACAGCACAGGGCGAATCACTTACTGGTTCCAGGAATGGCACGCTCTGGGGTACGTTGAGGCACGGGTGACAGTAGATGAAGTGCCTCCACTGGCTCCAGTCACTGTACTGGCCACAGCTCGCGAGGCTTCTCGCTTCAAATACGCACATCTTGGGGGTGGCGACGGGGCACTGCCGGGAATCAACACAGACGGAATGGCATCCTGCTTCAGGCGTTGTTTCGCAGGGACCTTCATCAGTTCAGCGTACAAATCCCTTTCGTAATCGGACGGCAGAAAGTGTTTGCCACACACACGGTAATTCTCGACTGCTCTGTACGTTGCGTGGACGGGTAACGCTGCGCTCTTCACACGAACGAGCCAAGTACGGCGAAGTGTGTCATCCATCGGAAAGCGATGCAAAGGTACTCCCAAAGCGCGCGTGAGACGATAAATAGTACATCCCGGTACGCAGCAACAGTGTGGCATGTTGACTGACTAGTAAATGAAAGCAAACGACGACGGAACTTAACGCAACCGAGGTAGAACAATGACTGAGTCGGCAGCTCTCACAGTCAGAGTATATGAAAAGAAATTGGCGCGAAATGCTTGCCTCCTAAAACGTCACTTCCGGAGTAGCGGACGAGTAATTAACAAAATTACGAAAAGCTGTAATTAAGTGGAAAATATGTCTAGGATAACCAACCAACCTTATTTTAGCTCAAAATGACATGAAAAAAGGTTGCCTTCGCCTTTAAAGTAGATGTGTGCACAGTTTGTTGATGCACAGTGTCCTGCTTGGTGCACAAAACTGACCCGTCGGATCAAGTCAACTTATGAGGCTACCTTATGTAATTAATAACTACCAGTTCTACCGAAGCGCAGAAAGAACAATTCAAAACGAATTTGTAGGGGTAAGTGACGGTTACCAAAAGTCACTTTTGACAACAAGTAAGGTAAACGGAAACTTAAATTTCAATTTGAAATTCTGAGAAGAAAATGAATAAAAATGGGAAATATAGAGGGTACACAACTATTAAAAAACGAATGTTCCGAGCGGTATGCTTTACGCCAACGGTGTAAGGTAAACTGCTAAAATAATACGCATGATGTTACTTTTATGTAGCCATATTTCTTCCCCGGTCTATAGCATACACCTTACACCACTATCAACGAGTGCAGCGCTCAGAACGTTCGCTAAACGAGCTCACCCATCATTTTACGTAGCAAAGATTAGTAATTTTGAAACATCGATTTCATGCTTACGTATGTTGGTGGTGCCTTCCTTTTTTCTTGACGTCTCATGTTCGGCGAGTTCTTTTCGTCTTTGATCATCAAGCGGGAGGCAACGCCCTTTAATCTTACTGCTCAGCCGGATAGTACAGGTTTTATATCTGGAAATATCAAGTAGTTTTGAGAGGTTTTATAACAGTCTGAGGGCCGAAGTTAGACCAGTGACACATAAAACAAAGGGGATAACGGGTTTCTGTAACTTTGATGAGCAGAACACGTCAAAGTTGATTAGGCAGATAAAATACTTTTCTGTTAATTCCCTTCATTCTGACGATGAATTTGGCTTCTGCCCAGCCGTCGCGACGGGGAATTCCGGGTCATTTTGCCTGAATATTTTTGGCATGTACTGCAGGTGAGAAGCATTAATCGAATACGAACAATCGCTCAGCGTAAAATCTAAGCAGGCTCATGGACCATCAACTCTATATGTTTTTGTGCATAATATACATGTATGGGATCTAGCGCACAAGCTGGCCGCGACGTTACTATTCACTAGCGACGTTTGGTGTATCGCACGTTTTACTTACGACAAGCAAGGCAGGTCGACTGCTCAGTGCTCACTAACAGGAGTTGTGCTTTTGGAAGAGAGTGGCGCCCCCTGGAAATTTCATAGCAGGTGCGAATATCAGAGCTCAAATTTGTTGTTTATGATCTATGGTAGTCCTAATACGAAACTCAGTGCACAAGAATATTAAGTTCATGAGATCATCATATTTCTAAAAAGGCACAGGTGAGCGCTTAGGGGGGATTAAACTCGATACTATGATCCTCTGCCAAGGCGTGGCGACAGGTCAGAAGTTGCTTGCTTCCCGTCTTTTTGATTTTTCATCGTTCTTTTACTTGTAATTATTCGATAAACAATGTCAGTTTCTGTAAAGGTAGAGTTATTTCCAAATCTTATCGATCCTTCCTTACACTCACTGCACGGGTTTCATATTTGCAGCGTCATTTTCTTGTGAGCACAATTCTTTTCTCACGTGCTGTATTCACGTAACCCTTTCTTAGGAACACATTTCTTTCCTCATCGATGCACACTCGGTGCTCAGTTCCAGTATACTGTCAGTCAAACGCTCTACCAAGCATGTGCTAACTCAGGTCTCGTATAAGTGAGTGAAATGAATTGTGGTTCAATGGAAAGAAAATTGGGAGTTCAAAAGAAAACATATCATGGATGAAATAGGAAATATAGCTCTGAGAAAACATTGGAGAATGTCCTACGGTTCTGAAAAAGAGTGGAATAACCGGCTTGTCCCCGAGTCTGAAAATTCACCAAAATGTCGTTGCAAACGTTCCAAATTAAACTTGGCTCCTTTCCACAACGCAAGATTACAATTGAAAGGAAATGAATCGCGTGCAATGCATGCCGAAGAGTTGGGTGATATCACTAAACTCTCAGTAACTTGCCTCGCGGAAGACAGACCTGCGTACACTCACACAAGACAAAACACATACCTCCTTCCGAAGCCTAAGTGAAGGACAATAATCAACCGTTTCACTAGAAGACTCAAGTGCGTCACGCTAGTTTTTTGCACGATGTGCACAACTCAATGAAATCCAGTACGACACAAAATCTGTTTACCTCCTCAGATCTTCCCTAACTAAGAAATGACTATGATTTGCTATTTCAGTTGTGAGAATCTTGAGACGAAGAATTGTTTTCTATTTTGTCTACGTTACGATGCGATGTCTACGTGTCAGTCACTCTACAAATTAAACAATATACCGCTTATAGTACGTGAAGTATGCCTTTGACATTTAGTCTAGTTTTGTCGCTTCATATTTACAACTTCTACGAGCGAAACAGTCATATTCATTCACACGACATAGCTCATGGCTCCACACGTTGAGGCTAAACATCACACCAGCACCAATATCTTTGACAGCATCTCGGTTCGTTTCCCGGGGGGACACTCGAAAATATGCTTAGTTCGAGAGCAGATGGAAAATTATGATATTCATCTGTTTAGAGAGTGGACTGGAAAAAGGGACTCATTTGAGTGGAGATTCTATGAAAATCTCACCCTTTCGTATAGGTTTACTCCAAAATCATCAGTTTTTGTAGAAATTGGTTTGATAAACCCAACCCGATCGTAATGGATATTAGATAGCTGATTTTTAACCCACTAACCCTGAAACCGTACAAAAAGACATTTTTGCAACAAGTTTTAGATATGTACATGATATCCCGTTTACCTTTTCTAGGGGAATATTCGCAACTTCGCGTATTCGCGCTAGTATTGGCTTACACAGCTTGTGAATCTTGGTTGTCTACACTCACGTCAGCCGACGAAATGTTCGAGATTGACTAAGGTAGCAAACTAACTTGAAACATGTCAACACCTTCATGGATGTGAAATACAAAGTGCAAATACCTGGCGTAGCTGTAGGCATGCTAAACGCTGCGATGTCACTAGTGAGTATTCTTAACGAATTTGCAATTCATCTTCGGTCAAAGCTTCAGTTTTACACTTATGAAGTTTGTTGACAAGAATTCAGTCAATGTTGTATAATGGCTGGCTTACCTCAGACAAAGCCATAAAGATCACTAAAATGCCAACCGATGTCTGCAAATCCTCGGTCCGTGACTGCCGGAGTGAGGTTTACAAAAACACAAAGCAAAACAAACCGTGTATTAGTCACAACACAAATATTATCAGATAAGTATGGGAACTTACAGTATCTATTTTATCATTTCGGCCACGTGAAGTGAAATTGAAACTTTTTTGCAAGATTTTATCAAGCTGAAGCAGTTTACTGAGCTATCTTTTTATACGTCCATGTATTTATGTGCACGTGCATTTTACCGTCACGCCAACTGGGCGTCCAATTGTCCGCTCGATATCACAAAACTCTCCGATGATGTCTTAATGAAATTTGGCGACACAAGGGAGTAGGGCAACATTAGGGCGTTGCATGCCACTTTTCAATATTCAGTATGTTTTGGGGAAGAGCGTTTCCGGATGGTATCTAGAGAACTGATAGATGGATTTCAATGAAACTTGACAAACAAGTATGTTGCGGCCATGGTCAACACCAGTCCATTTTCAGGCAGATTTGACTTCTGAAATACATCCTAGTGGCCGTTCGGATCTCAAGAGCCTTTTCAGTACTTTTGGGGAGTAGCGTTTCCGGATAATACATAGAAAACCGATTGGCGGTTTTCAATGACACAAAAGTATGCGACGGTAATACTCCGACACTAGTAGATTTTATTCTGGCGGATTAGACCACTGCAGCACCATCTAGTGTCTTTTGGTCTCGATAACGTGATTTTCTTGTGCTTTTGAAGGAAGAGCATTTTCGGATGACATCTAGAGAAACAATAGACAGATTTCAATGTGACAAGACATAGAGATATGTGACGGCAATGCTCCGGTAAGAGTCCATTTTCATTTGGATTGGTCTACTTTAGCTATGGGGTTTAAACTTTCAGCAAGACGTGTCTTGCAAAAATCGTTTTTCGGATGATATATAGAGAACCGAATGACGCAGAGATTTGTAATGGGTTTCCACAGGCAAAAGTCTTTTCCAGCAGATTTGACTACTTTAGCGTCCCCAAGTGGCCACTTTAGTGACCATCCTTTCCAGCAGTATCTCTATCTAAAAAACGTTTGGCAGATCTAGGAAAATCTGACAGGTACTATGACGGGGATTTATCTGGAGTAATGATTAATCCGCTACCGTAATATTCCCTATTGGTCATTTTGGTTTTGGCTGGTCATTCCGAGAAGTGGACATTCATTATAGCGACAGGTTTTAACAACACTAAAGGGTATTTGGCTGAAATTTCCCAATGCGAGGAGATTTCTCGATGAATTTGAAATTATATCTCATCCTAGTCTTCTTTTATGTTTTCGTTATCCTACTTTTTGCCAAAAGCCTTTTGGGTTAATATCTAAAGAGCTGAATTATGACTCATGTTAAAACTGAACAGATATGATACGATATTGCAACGGAACTAGTGGATTTTTGACACTGAGATTTGACTACCCCTGCACCTATTCAGTTATTTCTACTCGAAAGCATTTCCGGATGAGAGAGCCAATGGGGGGAGGATCTTGATGAACCTCGACACCTGTCGGGGTATTGGTGGCAATGTGTCAGCGCCTGTCTACTCGACAACTCTAGCACCCCCCTTATCTTTGACGTAGTGTGCCCATACATGTATCTCAGTCCACAAAACCGCCTGGAATGAAATTTAACAATTATGTTCATGTTTGAAGACATTTGCAGCTAATAACAGTTCGGAGCTAATTCCAACAAGTGATGTCGTTTCGGGTGTGTCTTTTTATCTGCCAAATCTTTTGATTTTTCTGTGAAAATAAGTAGACTACACCTGCAAATTTTTAGATGTCTCTAGTCCCTTTGTGACATTATTATTTCTTTGTTGAAAAGTTTGAAACTATTCATTTTTAAACTTTTTAAATTATGTTAATTTAAAAAGCAACACGTGTTTGTCAATTTTTACTATTTCAGATACTCATTGCGGTCTCTATGTACTTTGTGTGAAGCTGATAAACACCAATAGAAACATATTGTGCTTTGCGTGTGGAACCACCAAAGTTCAAGTAAGAAAACAAAACAATGTATGCTATCAGAAAAAAAAGTCCACGCTATACACATTTTGATAAGACTAGTGATCTTCAGCATTGCTCATAATTGAAAATCCATCTGAAGCGATTTGACATATCGGTAGTAAACCACATACAGGGTGTTTCAGAAAGGTGGGTCTGAACTGCACATCGTAAGAACAGGTCGTTATGAGTTTGGCGAGATTCCACTAGTTTTCGGGAGATATCGCTATGAATCACAAGCAAAAACGTGACTACACCAATATTTGCTTTACACTAATTTTTACTTGAAAGTATCTTACGCTACGTCACGGGCCCCAGGATTGAATGCAGAGCACGCGCGTTTATGTCTGGCAACCATCCAAAACCTTTCGAGTACTATCATAGCCTCCGCATCAGGGTAGTGTCGTAACCTAAGCAAATACCCGAGACGTTGGGTGGTGTTCAATATTTGAGGCTGCTTCAATACAGTTGGGATTCTGGCAAAGGCACATACGGTAAGGGAACTATTCCATATGCCATCTACCTACTAAATATATTGATGAGATAGTTCTCGATTGCAGGTGCACCTTTTTGAAACACCGTGTAAAATGTTCTCATGCTCTTAGTCAGCTTTCCAGTAAATCTTACATTAATTTATGGAGTTATCTACCCATGGTATTTCAAATGAATAAATAGTTGTAAAAAGAGGTAATTCGAGCGATTGCTCAAACATTAAAGACAGGATCATGTGCATTTGGCTTCACTAAATATCAAATTGTAATGCATTCGCGCAACTGAGACAACTTGAATTATATTTCAAATGCTATATTCAATTATAACGTGAACTGACAAAAGCACCGCCTGAAGCGAACGAACGTTTTGAGAGCAGTAGATGTTTTCCGCTAGCGTGTACCTAACGTTCGCTCACTACAAAAGTTCGTATTGAAATCGTGAATACAACATAACAGGTTACCACAGTATCTACGCCTTTGTTCATTATTTGAAATTTTACCGGTTCAGACACTGGCTCTACTGTAACAAAGTGAAAACTGAAACTAAACGTTAATGACTTCGAAAACAGAAACGCTAACGATGAGGCCAAAACGTGTCCGGTGAAATGTACCTTTACGGTTGACTATATTGCCGATGAGTAGCTATTATTAATAACAAATAATTGTTTTACTCAATGATGTACATAGGCAGCACTTTTATCAACTCAAACGCATAATTATGCCAACAAGCTCAATGAAGGTGTTTGTGGTTGGCACTCGAAAATACAAGCTAACAAAAACAAAGTTACGTCAGGATATGCAAACAAACTCAAATGCAACAAAGAAGTTAGGTATTCCAATTTTTGCCCAAGCTCTAACAACTGGAAAACTGTGTTCGAAATAACAAGCGCGTTAACCTTTCAATCACACGTAGGCCATGCACTCTCATGAGTAGACAATGACCACCGCCTATAGTAAAATGAAAAACGGAAATAAACTTAAACTTAACAGCTAAGCACTTCCTTGAAGAGCGACATGGCATATAAAATTTGAACAACTAAGCACTTCAAAACCATTGTTCTTGGCATATAATTTGGACGCAGATGGCGAGCCTAGGTGCCAAGTGTTTCGCTTTGTTTTCGTTGAAAACGCGCTGAGGTAACGTGTGAAACTGGTATATCTTCCATCTTCAGTCAACGTTGATTTATTGGTGTTTGCTCCATAACGGGGAATCTTTTATTGCCGTGCCATGCACACCAATGCCCCTGAGTGGCGTACAACTTCAAAATTAGCTAGATAAGCGGAGATCACAAAACTTTCAGCGTGAACCGTAATTTGTCCGGGTAACTCACTAGAGGGCATACAGACTTGTTTAACTTTTGTAATCACGCAAAATGTGAGCATTGTGCTCAAGGGTTACGTTTAATTTCAACAATGCTGGTACTGTGCTGAGTAGCCAGTCTGTAACGAAACGCTCGTTTGATTATTAAAATTTTTATTGACCAAGAGGCTGTTTTATCAAACGTGGCACCAACACCCAGTCGCAGCTAAGATGATCCTAGGTACGTGAGTGGGAACGCTATGCTATATGCTCTTGACAAGAACGAATCACTGCAGCTGACGTAACTTTGACAGTAGCCCGTATTTACAGTCAACTACTACCTGCACTTGACAAAATAAATTTCGGAAATACGGTCTTTGCTAAATCGTGCTGTTCAAGATTCTGCTATTTCAGCTTTATTTTAGTTAATAGCTTCATAAAACGGACTTTAGTGAGTTCATCCAAAACTTAATTTCCAAATGATGTTCATTGAACACAACCTCAAATATTTTCAAACTTAATTGAATTTAATATCAATTTTTGTAATTTGATTTTTATTTTTGGTGGTGTACCACCGTCGTAGTGAGTGACAGCAGCGGACTCGTGCATTATGGGTAGTGGCTCAATTGCCGCCACTTTAAGGAAAACTTAAAGAAATAGTAAAATAAGGCAAAAACAAACAGAGCTGGAAGTTACGACATGTATATATTTTAGCGACATCTTTCGACTGACGGAACTAATCAGTTCTATGATCTTAACTGGTGAATTTAAAGGAAGGAATACCTCTGAAATAAGAAGTCCATCAATCGCCAACACAAATAATGATCCCATGCTCCATAGTTGGCTCTTTTTAATTTGTGCCACAATTAACCAGTTTGTTGGAAGCATGTAATGTCTACCGACTATTGTGCAATTTGGAAGTGGACAAGAGGCAATAAAACGCCTGTATCGCGATAACAGAATGATAGTGTCAGAATGCCACAGTCAAGAGAATGGATTATTTGTTGTAGGTCGATGGCTACCAAAGTGTAATCACTCAACAAGCATTCGCTGTTGAAGCGTAACCTTTTATTTGATACCTGACAGAGTATTCACAATTATGACTATATCTCAGTGGTAAGAATTTTACATGTTTAAGATTATCAATGACTTCCGCCTACCTATTTCATGCTTATTTGACATTGTCTATTTCATTTTAATTACTTGTCACGGAACATAACTCCAAATATCAAAACGTACAAATTTCAAAAAGTGTCCCGTCCCGACGAGTCAAATTGTAGAGCCCTCAGGTCACGCCCAGTTACAAAGCGCCCGAACTTTCCAAAGTTCACAAAGCCTTTCTGATCGAAATAAGCATTGAGACCACTTTCATAACGTAAAGTGGCCTAAATCAAAAGTTTGTTTGAGTGATAGAAGGCGACCTGCTTATAATCGCGACGAAGACTATTCGATCTCTCAACAAGGGCACATATTGAACCTCTCATCGCTATGGTTTTTTGCCTTTATTCCATAGGGCCTATGATGTTCGTTCAGTAATTGCAACACGCGGATTTGATAAGCGTAGTATACTGCGCTCAATGGACAAATTAGAGTGTAGCTCATTTGACTGTTGCGTCTAGTCGACAATTTTTGTCCTCCCATTATGAAGATGCGACATAGTCTCTGTCTATGCTACGTACGATAATTCATAGCGTACAGAAAGTTTTGAAAAACGACAAACAAACGGTGTTTTATGTATTCTGTATAGCCTTTTTGAAATGCGAAAGTAAAGACACATATTAGGGTAGTCAACTCACGTGACTTTCCAAATAAAGAAGTCAACACAGTCAGGAACTTATATGATGGACCTTTCATACTAACGTCGAGGCGTCGATGGTTTGGGGAGCTGTAATTTCGGCTCCCACGAAGACAAGACGATTGTGCGCTGGAGTGCGGAACGAGGCTACTGAATTAAAGTCCTTTCACACGTGCAACATAGTTTCCATGGTGACGCTACAATTACGCAAATCTTTTTACAAAAACATGGCGTTCACTTTACGTATTCCCTCATATCAGAATGCTTTTGGCTATACTTTAAAGAACAAGTATTATATAATCACATTGTTGGGTCTGGATACCAACACAAAATTGATAATGGTATAGTAATATGCATTTGGTTTCTGTATTTTAGGAAAGACAGTTGCACTTTAAGGTGCTTAATAAACACATTTACAAAAATGTATACAAACATGTAAATACGTTTGTTAAAGCGTTCATCATAACCACCCCGATAACCATTTGACCTAAAACACCGGTTGTACCACGACACTGTAAAGAAACTCTCTGCGGAAACAAACCAAATTAAAGTTACCAAAGGAAAGTATAAACCGACACCCATGAAGCACGTTTCACTGTATTTTAAAATCAGCGATCAAAATTTCAAAGTCACAACCTGCGTGAAATTTTCTTTGTCATACAAAAATCAAAACTAAGAAATTATATACAATCTCACTGCGGCAACATGCTACATTACCGTGACTCTTAAACATAATTATAATTATGACTATACCTCCATATATGAGGCACAGAATAGTCAAAGTGTCCTCACCAGTGACTCCTTAATAACCGCCAGTAGGAACTAAAGCATGAGCGTCTTTTACCTTCACAATCTAGTGATGTAATAACCAAAACCTCGTCAACAAGCTGCTGCGTGTAAACACGTTATCAATCAAAGGTTATGAATGTCACAGTACACACATCATGGGGCTGATCTATTTCCGCACTTTGGTCAGATTTGATAAACGCACGAAGCCTTTACTTAGATCATGGACACCGAGTTACCTCCAACAGGTAGGCTTATGTTTCCTTTGACGAATCTGACCCAGTGCCTTACCTCGCTTAGAACAGACAATGGGAGTCGCCGCTACTTCACACTGTTATGAGAAACACCTCATGACTTGCGGTTGAATCATACACTCAGCGATAACGAGCTCTTGACATTTTGTGTACAGTCGTTTTGTGAAATGTTTACGACCAAAACTGCTATCAAAAGTACGCACCATTTCAGAACTTAGTTTAAATTCACTTGTGGCATTGTTAAACCTACAAGAAATAAAAAATGCAAATAAGATAACTCACACCAGCAACAAGGCATGAAAAATCTAGAAGTAGCCTTTTAATGTTTGATTGAATATTGCGATTTTGTTCGGAGTGCGAATTTGGAAGGGCCAGTACGTGTAGGAAAATTCGATGCAGACTGTAGCTAGTGACAAAACTGTAAAACTACTATTCTTATTTATCAGGAGTTCAGAAGAACGTCACCAGTCGGGCAGACTTGACAAGTTACGGTGCGACACCTGGTGGTGAATTCAAGCGGAGTCAATGCGGCTTCAGTCAGAGGGTCAACAAGAAAGGGAGACAAATTTCGTCTGTTGCAAATCAATATTTGTCGTCACTATACTTGCTGTCTCAAAGTCCACACCTCAGTCACTCTTTCTAGCCATCGTTGCCCTCATTCACCTTTTCTAATGCATAAGTCAAAGCTGAGTACAGATACCGTGGCCTGTTAAGCTCATAGTTTGATAACTTTGAGGTTTGTACCTCGATCTTGTAGAGACGAACCAGGCGCTGGTTGGTTCCTTTCATTGAGACCCGACCTACAACTCGGAATACTGTCGGCCACCCATGTACTGGTTCCCGCCGTCAACTGTGACGTCATACTAGGCCCTTTATGTTTCGACCACTTTCATAGTCAACATAACTTGACTTACCTTGTGGTACGGTGTTTTAGACCTTCCACTCATAGGTACTAACAGAATCGACTCGAAATTGCAACAGGTACGCAAAAGACACTATCAGTCTGCGTTCTGCAGTGATTCGATTTCAGCGGCAATTCGAACAAATGAGACATGAGGCAATTCTGTATCCTACACACATGCGACGTAAACACTGATCCAGTAGAAATAAGAAGGCATGCAATATTGTCTGTAGCAATAGAGAAAGATATCCTGGCTGGTTGTCTGTAAACCAAGTTTGTTATGTCAGTGAGTTTGACACAAGCAAGACAACATGTCAGCTGGCTTTAACCTCTGGGGGTACTTGTTTATATTTTTGATGGCGATGCAGCTGGAAAGTTGGGATATCCACCCATTTAGAGAGTACACGGAAAAAGAACCCAGTTGCAGGGAGTTTCCATGAAAAAGTCGCCCATTCACTTCAGAACCGCCACCTTTTGTTGGAGTTGAATTCACAGACCTAACCCTTTTGCGGCATTCTTGCACAGCTGAAAATTTCCCAGTAAAAGCCTCAAACAGCGCAAAAAGGTACCATGTTGTCAAAAACGAGTCTATATTTTGCAATAAGTTTTAAAAATATAAATGATATTAAAACTTTCCGTATAGCTGTGTAAATTGGTAAAAATCTTTCGTAGAGTTTTGAACTACCAATGTAAAAACGTTTTCGGGTGAACTATGTCGGAAAATGCACCGATTTCGTTCGGAAACTTGTGAAAAATTCACCCGTATTCCTCTTTTGTGGGAGTAACCCCCGCCCTTTAATCACTTGCTGTCGTGAAAAAAGAATTCTGCGAAGTGTGTGCGAAATGTTTCACCTCGCCCCCGTTGACCCCAATTGCCTTTTTTGTCCCAAATCTTGTTTATTCTATAGCTTCGCATTTTAAGTAATTTGACCTCAGGCATTCACGTGAAAGTATAACACAATAATTGTCTCATAAACAATGCATTAATTGTTTTCTTTTTTTGAACAAATACATTGATTTTACAAACTATGAAAATTAACACTCTTCACGTGTTAATGAATAATAAAATTCTTATCACATCGGGCATGCCTTCACCCTTTAAATGGATTTTTTCTGATACCAATTGTTTCGACATGTCTGTTTGAACGCCCAAAATAAATATACCTCGTTTCAATGCCAACCTGTTAATTACCAGACAGAGCTGTAGTCCTTGGCATTTTACCTGAAGGTCACTTTTCAGTTCTCGTCCTGGGGTCACATGGGGTGAATGATTCTGTTGATCAAGTTTGAATTCTCATCGCCTAATATGAAGTTTCAGAAAAAGCTGGCATACTATTATTTCGTCACATCTGGAAAGCGAGGGACAGCTTTCAAAAGAAAAACTAAATGTCATAAACACGTGTGTGCAGTGCTACTGACCCCGACTGGATGGTTGCAGAGATCATTAGTTTTGACGCTACAGTGTTCTTGCTTAACCGATTATTGCTAAACTCAAGGCTATAAACGTCACGGGATAGACTTGGCAACGCCCGCGATTGGCATGGCAATGACGCGTCAAAAATCTCTGAGGTCGTAATTGACCACCATGTGGAAATGTAGGAATGTCTAAGTCCGCGAAGAAAATAAATCATTTTGAAGTCTTTTAAAGCTGTGTTTATTTTCACCGGTCAATTATGCACTACATTTAAAGTGCCATACAAACTGTACACCGAGTTGCAATTGGAAATAGGATGGGAAACAAAGCTCAGATTTTAGCGTTGAAGGCTCGAGTTATCCGTGTTTTCCTGTAATGTTGATGAGGCTTGATTCTGCTTCCAACGAAGACCCTTGGTACATTCACTCCGTGACGCAATCAAGGAGAGGCTGAGGGCGAGGTGATACTACAAGGAACAAATTGCTCAGCTCATAGTTTACTGCAAATACAAAATTCAAATCCCTGGAAAGCTTACATGGGAAGGCATAAGCGGACGCCCCGGTCAGATCCTTGGGTAGTTTTTACTTCCGGACTCCTCGCGAAAGGGTACCTTTTCGGCTAAAGGCACTATATTCATGGGTTAGATCTGTATAAAAGGTTTAATTTTGCACCCGAACTCAGCAGGAGTGGTTGATATTTCGTCTAGGTTGCTTGTATTGAGAAGACTACTGCTCAAAATGTTGTTTATCAAATTTTAAATGAACAGATAAGCTTTTTGAATGACGCCATACCTATTAAAATCCGTTCAAAAGGATTTAATTTTATGTCATTGGGAAACCCTTAAAAATTAAGTGTAGCTTTTGACAGATCAAAGCTCCCCCAACAAATCGGGGTCCATCTCAATGGCGATTAATCTCAAAATTTTTAGCGTTATGACTTAGAAACAAAGATATAGTCTGTAGTAGATCCAATACATGAATAGTCGATCTTTTAAGCTTTTAGATAAAAAATATGACCTAGATCTTCCAAACGCATATTTATACAATCTTCGAGTCAACTTTCGAGTACTCCAGGTCCTAACCTGAGCAAGCAATCTGTTCCTAAATGTATAACACGTTCAAACAAGGTTTTGTTACTATGTTAAAATCCCACTTGATCAGATATATCTCCTCTCACGGTAAAGACTTGCGGTATGTACAGTGAAGGGCTGTAATTTGAACTTCGAATTTATTTGTGATTTTTTGGAGGAGAAATTAAATGAAATCTATTTCTTATTATTAAATGGGAGGAAGCTATTTCTGGAAACCATTTCCCATACATGTATTTCAATCTTCAGTTTGAATTTATATACCCGCCATATTCCAAGAAAATGACACAAGTAGAGATTCAACCACATTTGTCAAAGACTTATTTTCTCGCATGTACCTGCGACGCTAGCCAGATCGGAGTTTTATATATACTTTATTACTCACATGCGCGCACCCACAGTGCCCTTCAATATGGGAGGGCTCGAATTTCCGACGGTGTGGACTCATGTTTCATACAAAGTCGTTATATCCCCATTGCTTACTCCGCACTAGTCTTTTTCATGAAAAGTGACTGAAGACTAAAGTCAAGAATATGGTCTTACGCTCTACAGAACTATTTCCGAAAAAATGAATAATTGCATTTCACCTGATGAAAAATGCAAAGTCTCTGTGAATATGCGCATAACTGTTAGTTACTGAAATAAATCTCGTTAATCATTTCTAGTCCGTGATGCGCTCATAATTACTTGGGTAAACCTTTATTCTGTAATTGTCCAATGAGACCTAATTTCTGTCTTAGTCTTCTGTCACTTTTCACGAAACAGTCTCCTGGGGTCTGTTTCGCCAAGAGTCTATTGGCTTTCGTCTTTTGACTTTCCGCTACAAATCAGTCATCGAGAAACATGCCCCTGGTTTGACGAAAGTCAAAACATTGTCCGTATGATAGCCAGTCTGACTGAAATACAAGGCGTGCGTTCAGTAACGCTAGGACCTACCGGAGGACCTGGCTAATATCTAGCCAAAGTCACGTGCCCTCATTTAAAATACTCAGCAATATCTCACGTAGCGAGGTGGGCAGGAGGCAGGGCTTTGTTTTCCTCAAGACTCTACTGGGTTAAGTCTTTTGACTTTGAGAAAAGCCAAGAATTATTCTGACTGCGAATAGCCAAAAATTGACTTTTGCGTTTTGCGTTTCTCGAAACATCTTGCCTTCTGTCTATTCCAACAGATGGCGGATTTCTGTCTCTTGACTTCAAGTTGTAGACAATTTTTCTGACTTTCAGCCTCAGTCTGATTTCCGTCGACTGATTTTTAACCGAAAATCAAAAGACAAAAAGCCAAGAGGAGCAGGCCCCAGGAAGACAATGTATTGTTGAAGTTTCCATCACTGAGGTACTGAACTCAGAAGGGTAGTTCAGTAAAGATGTCGTGATGCCCGGTTTGTTAATGAAACACGGAAATTGAAATAAACGGCAACAAAGTGATCTTTTCGGAAAATGTTTTTTCGTGTACATGTCCCTTAGTTGCTAGCTATGCAATGATTTTATTCGCTATCCAAAACAAAATCAATGTAGCAATGACAGGAAGCACAGTGAAAATTTGCTACAAACGCGATTAAATAGTAGGCCTAAGTATGATAAGCTTGTTGACAGCGAGATCTCGTTTTTGAAGGTAACGGTAGCACATTCACAAAAAGACGCTCCTTTGTGTTCAAAATGCGATTCCAGGGTATTTCTTCTGTTTTCGCAAGATTAAGAAATTCCGAAACGATTTTGCATAACAATGCAAAGCTATCGCCAAAATGTACATCATAGGAGGAGATTTGCTGGTCTTTATATTATAGCCTACTGCTTCGCCGTCTAAATGTAATGGGGCAATACGCTCGTTTCCCTTCTACATGTATGATGTTAAAAATTTTAGCTTCAGTAGGCTTACCATCTGGGAGCCAACCATAGGTTGAAATCTGAGTCAGGTTACTGGAACATATAGGAAATGTCGCGCGAAGTGTGTTCGGTCTATTTTCCAAAAGTCACATATTATGGATGCAACTGTATGAGAAGCCATTTGTTGTGTATAACGTGACATACACACGACGGTTGTTGCCCTATACCTGAGGTGCACTCCGTAAACGCAAGGCATTCGCGAAAAGCAAGATCACGCAAGTCTTTGCGAGATATTGGCATGAATTACAAGTGAAGCACGTGACAACAGCTTTACTCGCGAGTGATGGTCTTACGTCTACGATACACCCATCACAGCTATACCTAACGGGATGATTATGAATAAAGCAATCAAGAATTACTTTTGACAAGGATTCTGTTGCTCCTGTTAGCAGCTATGCACGGTGATGCACCCATATATGCATATGTATCACGGTAACAAAGCTGAGTGGCAAACGATTGAATTTTTTCATACCTACCTTTCGCTACCTGATCACACGGTGCTATTAAGAGACTGCTCCTTGACGAAGGCGTAACATATCTGATCAACATAAGTGTCGGATTATGTATATATAACAGCTTGCTCACATCATTGGCGACGGTTCGTCTTCACGTGCAAGTGACCGACCGTCATGTGATCAGTTCTACTGATTATTTTCTTGTGGCAGACTTCGATGACGCCGATATTCACGTGACTTCGTGGACGACGACATTGCTAATGAAGATTCTGGAGAAAGTCCAACACCAAAGGCAATCCTAAAGACGCTCTCGAGGTGTACTCAGGTAGTCAAATGTGTTTCTGCCAATACTTTGTGATAAGGCAGACTGTTGATCCGTCGCACGAGTGCTTGTGTTCGAGAAGCGATCAATAAACGTGATGACTGAGATAACTAGTGAACGCCACCGTTTGCTAATTAGTCGATACATACCTGGCATCCGAGGTTGGCGTTTTTACTGTGATATATGACCACCTGTGATAAATCTTTCAGGAAATAAAACTCGTGCATTGTACTTGATTGATTGTTTCTTGTTGCAGATACCTTCGTTTGGTCTCGTGTTCGCCATGTTTTGCATACCTGCATGAGCTCGTGCAGGCAGGCTATATAACATCATAACAAATTTCCAAACGTCAAGAAAAACAGTTTTGTTAGTCTTTTATGGTTTAAAAAATTTCACTCGAAAAGAAATATAATTTTCCGACAAGACTAATATTCAAAAAGGCTAAGTCCATCCGTTCACTGTTCTACATCATATTACCTTTTCTTTGGAGTTCCAGTAAAACTACCTTGTGTTAACTGGCTGTTCTTAAATATATATGCATGTATCCGTATTGAAAATTTATGAGATCTATGTACCAAAGACAATATTTCTTTTTGCAAAACACAGCCTCCTGTTCTATACTCACAAAACATTTAAGCAACTGGAACGTTAAAGGGGTTTTGTGTTTCCAATTGATTCTTTTACAAATTTGCACGATTCTTGTTGCCACCAAGGAAATCAATACCAGAAAACGTTTTGAAAAAAAGTAACATTTCATTTTTCTAGTTCACTGCCTGATGGATCTTAATCATTGTTTTATAATTTTTATCTCAGTGCTAATAGTATTTCAATTTTGTCGTTGAATATAAAGTGTATATGGTTTTGAAAACTTGTTTTTAGAATACATTATTACGAGTCTACATTTTGTAGACATTGTGGTAATGAGCTGCCGGATTTCCGGCACTCTGAAACCTGTTATTCAACACCTCAAAAATCTGTTTCGCATTGACACTGAAGCCTATGAGCTTCGCACTAACACGTAGGCCTGGGTGACAATGATTTGACATGACGGGACACAATCCGTGTTGTGGCACGAATATGAGGTGAAGTTGCAAGTGTGATTTATCATCGTTGATTTGACAAAAACACTCAAAAATGACATTATTTCCTCTTACGTCAGTCACAGCTACTAAGCACTTTTAATAAACTCATCCGAAGTTTACTTCGTATCGTGTGTTACCGTTGCAGATTTTTGATTCGTGAATACATCAGCTGTAACGTCGTGTAAAATCGGTCAGCCAAAGATGGTTTTCAGTTTCCCAATCCGTGCTTGCATCAGCTTAATTTGTACTGGAACACCGAAGCAATGTCAAAGTTTTTGTAATGCTGACGCGGCACTAGTTATTATTGATGATCTAAATAGGTTGTAATTAGTCCGACGAATTGGTAACATAATGGTTTTGTTGTTTTTAACATGCATCTACTGCGGAAAGCACTCGGGACAGAGAGCACTCGGGGATTTAATAGCAGGTGTTTGTGCACCGACAGCGAATAAAAGTGACCCATGAACCTAAAAAATAGTCATTCGGCTTGGTCTAATTAAAAAAAATAATTAACCAAATTTTGACACAATATGCAAAAGTGTTTCCCAATTCTGATACTCTTACAACATGCTATCGTCATTTTTTAATTTCAGTGAACACAAATTAAGAATGAATTTTTACTTTTATTATTGTTACCGGGAGTTCAGATAGTGTACCACAAATAGGTCACCTAAATTGAATGTCACCGAGCTTCATTTTTCTACTGCACTTTTAAACATTCAGAGATTGTTGCATTTAAACAAAATGTTTCAGCAATTTGTTGATGTAACTCAAAACTTATGTGTTCAAAACAAAGAAAGCCTTTAAAAATGAGAACATATAAAAGGTAAAGAGCAACTCACTTGTTGGCATGTCTCTACATCTTGTCCGCATGTCTCTACATCTTGTCCGCATGTCTCTACATCTTGTTCGCATGTCTCTACATCTTGTTCGCAACTTCATGTAAGTCTATGTGATTTACTGTCACGCAGCGATATATTGTGCCATAGGCCTAGAAGTCTGTGACATTTGCAGAGGGCAGACGGCGCGCCCAATTTTGTTAAGTGCTTGGCTCTGACGCAGTTGGAATAATCCATGCAATTAATTATCGAAACGGTGCAGAATTTGTCAGGTTCAGCAGGGGCGTTGCCATAGACTTTTTCAGGAACTCATCAAGGGTGCTATTTTAGAGAGTTCACCGAACGTTTTGGGTTCAAATTGGCAGTGTAGATTGATGATATGATGCGGTAGTTATTCGATCACTGAAGTGTTTTTAATGTCCTAGCCCTCACGTGGCCATGACAAATCCAAGACTTTTCTTCCAGTTGTTTTTTAGTGTCGGCCAACTTGAACGACGCTATCCCGTGCAGGGAAGAGTCTCTCAACGTCCGACGACAATAGCCCTAATCCCACAAAGTATACGCCTGCAACTTTTCACAGTCATGGTCTTAATTAAAAGTCCATGTCACTCACAGACATTTCCACAAAGTGAAAAATAAAAACGAAGTGAAATGACTTGGCATGCTGACTGGCTTCCTGGGCCAATCAGGCGCCTTTGCCCAAGATTCTATTGCGCCGTCACGATGATGTTACTAGCCAAACAATCATGTAGTTCGTTTTATCTCAAAATTTTATAAACAGCATCATTTTTTTCCTACACAGTGTATCGCGCTTTGGCGATGGGCCACGCTGGTTGTCGGTCTGCTGTGTGACTGAGGCAGGTCACCTCCTGCGAACATGATAGTTCTGTTATTCTGTGTAATCAATAGAGGCCGCGCAAATAAATTTTGTGCGGACCTGTGAATACTTCCGGGTGACATTTTTTCGATGGCGTTGTTGCTGCAGCGACGAATATCAAATTGTGTTTCAAAATTAAGGATTTGGCAGTCTATTCTATGGAAATTATCTTGAGCTTTACTGTTTTACTACAGTTTGTTTACAATGACGTTAATTTTAAGAGATTTTTATGAGAAGTTTTGTTTGTTACGCTGTAATTGAATAACGGCTCGAAATCCAGTTATTTCCCCACTCGGGCTAGGCTGCCAAAACGCCTCCAAAGGCAAGACCAAGGAACAAGGCAAACCAAAGGTTTTATTTCCAGTTACGAGAACTGAAGTCTTTCCAATATTTTCGTCTAACGTTGGGCTGTCTAGGTGAACATCAGGTTTGGTAATCCTACAGTCATCGTCCGTTCAAAGTAACCGTCTGTAAAGTAAAATCTGAAACGGCCTCAAAATGATGGAACTTAATCTCACTCGAGTCGACTATTGCCAGGTATGGTTGATTGATTTTGTCCTGAATCTATATTTTAATCATGTTTGCTTAAAAATTGAATATTGTCTTGCAGTTCATTTTTTTGAATTATCATGTGTAGAAAGTTATGCGCATCTTCCACTGCAGAAATTGGTAAATTGGAGTAACCGGGCCCCCCTTCAAAATGGCTATTGTAAATCAGTTTATACTGAATAACGGACATTGCCGTTACTCACTGAAAACTGGTTCTTGGCAGCCATTTTCAAGAAAGACCTGTTTACTCCTTTTTTATCCCGAAATTTTTGCACTTCTCTCACTGCAGAAATTTCTGTACATCCACTGCAGAAATTTCAGTGATTGATCACAATATGACAACATTGACCTACACCCCTATGGCTTTGGTATCATTTGATTCTACCTGTAATTCTCATTTTTCGCGCTATTTCTCGGTTGGCATCGCCATGTTTGCTCAACTCGAGGTTACAGCGACAACTGTAACTAATGAATGAAACGGCATCATCAATTACGAATGCCTGCGAGATTTCCCCTAAAGTTTTCCTGAGATAACATGGTCCATGTTATATCAGCAAGGGGCAGCACTTCACCATTTTCAAAAATGTTTAGAATTGTGATCATTTGACCACTTTTCCATGAAATTTTCTGACGTGAATACCTATTCAGAAATTTGGATCCTAAAAACAACCCCCTTTTACAGATTCTTGTTAGGGAGTACCAGGGTCATAATAGGAATTCGAACTCTTGGGACCATAGTTTGTGCAGGGGATTGATGGGTCTTGGTCAGTTTGAACTTATAAATGAAGAGTAATGCTCTGCAGAATATGGGTATCGGTAGATTAGTTCAGTTTTTGGCTGCCAGATGACTCTTTCCATGCAACACGGCGATGTCACAACTGGCATAGAGTGCAAGCATAAATTTGATGATAAAATACTAAGGGAACAGGTTAGGTGACATTTTCATGTATTTTTGGAAAGATAACATTGCAAGGAATTGACCGGTACCAAAGTCAATGTTGTCATGTTGTAAACAATTGCCAAAATTTCTGCATAACAATTCGCGCATATCCTCGAGTGCAGAATTTTCTGTGCTGAAATTTCTGCACATCCTCCAGTGTTCACGTTTCAGTGCAAAATTTTCTTGCGCAGAAATCTTGAGGATTGCATTTTTGCGCATTCTGTCAAGAAGGTTCTTTTCTTGTTTTTTCAAAAGTTAGTTAGGGTTATCTAGAACCTTGATAAATAACCTCAACCATTAAGAGTGTATAATTACTTTCTGCCAGGAGAAAGATCGAGGATTCTAAGATATGCTTCTTATTACTGTGTCTTTATTATTATCACGTGGTCACGTTTTTTAAGTCAAATTTTCATGTGCAAGAAAGGTACAGTGATAGCAACCAAATTTACCAAAATTTTTGTAAATGAAAATTGTACGCTATGTCTCAAAAACGCTGTTAGAATTTTTTTATTATTGGCTTATTTTGAGTTTTACGCCAAATTAACTCTCAAAACACAAGAAATTTTTGTAAAAAGACAACGGTCTTATTCGCATATTGCTTGGAACATGAAAGCTATGCATTTTCAAGCAAAATCATAACATAAGACTGGAACGCAATGAAAAATACTTTCAAAGCAAGAATGATGGAAATTCGGGCATATAAAAATCTGAAACTTTTCACACGCAGAAAGGAATTTGTGGAAATTTCCTTTTTAAAATGGAAAGAGTTGAGAGTAAATGTCTTATTTATTATTTTCATTTCAAATTTATCCAAGATGATTAAGTATATTGTATTTATTCGAATAAGTAATCTTTCATTTTAGTTTTAAGACTCAAACTTAAGTGTACTTATTCATAAACAATATTTTATTCAAAATTTAAGTTGCAAACTTCAGCGTTTCATAAGCAGTTTTCTTTTTTAATTGCAAGTTGCAAACTTTCATTTTAAATACGTCTTGGAGACTTTACAATGTTCTTTCTCTAGGTCGGTGTTACTTCACAAAAGACCATGAGACTTCTTCCGAAGACAGGGAAGAAAAATCCGATCCAGCAGGTAGGGAATGCTGTCTTCCATGTTAAGTACTTCTTTTTGTTTTTGGTCATGCATTTTTGACCTTCTGCTATCCATGCAGACGCTCTATTCACTGAACCATCGGGACCACCACTCAAATACAGAAATCCAATCAGACTTAGCAGTGGGCATCCCGCCCATGAAATCTGAGTGTAATTATATATCCAAATCTTAAATCTTTTTGGAGTTATGTTAATTAGATCATGTGGTGTGGCCAATAGGTGGCATGCAGACCAGACTTAAATATGTTTGTGATCTATATTTCACCAATTTAAGATTTACATAATTACAGTAATATCAACATTGAAGGTAATTTCTTGACTTTGAGAAGCTGGCTCTTTTTGCTGAGGTTGAAACTAAAGAACTTGATGTTTCTGTTCAGCCGTCTGGTTTGGGAATAGGCTGGTTTCCTATCCAAACACTAGGGAAGCTAGTGCTTCACTATCTGATGTATTGTTCCATTCGCTGTTTAATATGAGACTATTCAGAACTGTATTGAGATCATTATTTCAGCATTCCAGATTTCCGTTATAATGTGCCCGAATATGTATGACTTATTTGTGTTCATTTGTTTTAGGTTTCGGTGGGTGACCAAGATGGTGTTCTTCAGGTGTTCAACATGAAAAAGGGTGAACCACAGGTAATAGTCTCAAGTTTTCATAACAATTTTTCCTGTCGTTCTCTAAATGAAAATCCTGGACCTGCCCCTGGTGAGTGTATGGCGAAGGAAAATAAACAACATTTTAAGGATGTCTGTAATCATCTCCAATGTCTTACTTTCTGCATTTGCTATCACTGCTCCATGCAAAGAAGTTTTTGTGGTAATTACAAATCAATGTAAGCGTAGTGAGAGGCATTGTGAAATTGGCTGCCCTTAGCTACGGAGAGCTACATTTTTGTGAAAAACCTGCTCTGGGTACAATTGTTGCGAGGAGTTTCTATTTTTACAAGATACCCGGTAATTCTGTAGTAGGATCAGAATTCCAAAATAAACCTGCGGTAGGATCGTGTTGTCATGGTGACAATTTGAATATAAAATCTCACTCTGTAGCACTCTGGTAAGGGTAGATGTTGTTAAGGGTAAGTCATGTTTTCCAAGTCTTGTTCTGAAATCTCACTTGCTCAACTTTAGTCTTTACTGGTCAGGAGCTGTTTTGATTTAAAGTGGAACTTGCACGCTAATACCTTATCTGTGTTATTGCTTGGTTCAATTAGTTAGAAACACAACATACAGCAACGATGTGAATATGAAGTACGTTGAAAATTGCCAAATGTTTTTAAGAACGAGTTTTGTGTCGAAATGATCCGCTGTAAATCACTGAAACACGTCCAGTAAGTATCGTGACATGGTGCTGGGGAATAACAGTGCATGATGCGGGGTATATGAGCCTGTGAGGTACGTCATTAGTGCAAAGATCACCTATTTGCAGAATTTTTTGTTTTCATATTTACAAGTTGTCATTGAATACAACTGCACTTTGTTTAGGTGATGTTCAAGTAGCATTGCATTTTAGTTCCTGCTATACATTAGTATAGTTAGGAGCATAAAAATACATCTTTAAAGCACACTCTGAATATTAGCACATCCAATTTAGTTCCTACAACATGTTTAAAGCATCGCTCTGACTACATTGAAGGCAAATGTAATTTTGGTCACCACAACAATCCTTGGATAATTCAGACAGTTATGAACAACACCCACTCCAATGGTGTTCTATTCAATGTACTCGGGTACTCACTGCAGATACATACTTCTATAGCAGGTACTGGCGAATGTCCATGCTGTGGTTGGCTGTTGTCATGGTGACAGCCACTTCACACATCATTTAATGTGCCTGCATTTTCTTGTTTAAATCTCGTTGCGGTGTGTTGCGTTTAGATGTGATAGGACTGTCTGGGCAGTGCAATACATTGGGAATCGGTTTGAGGAAGGCTTTAAGTACATTTGACCTTTTGAACAGTAAAGAATAACAGTTTCAGATACGCATAATTGACATGGTGCTTTTTCCAAATACTACAGTAATTATGCTTCAAACATTTGAACAGCTACCGGTATATGAATAAGTTTTTCTTGGTTTTATGTTGTGAAATTCGGCATCGAAGATATAATTTCACTTCTGTCGTAATGTTTAAACTACATAACCTTTGCCTTGCCTTTCCCCATCAAAACTATCGGAGTTAACTAGGTGTGTTGTATTTCTATTCCATTCCACCCATTTTGCCGTCTTCAAGATGCAGGTAGGTCAACAGCTGACAACCCCTCTTCTTCACTATTTCCTCCTTTATCTATTTCATATTTTGAGTGCTGGAGTATAAACCATAAAATATTTATCCTATCCGTTGCAAAATAATATGTTTACCTATAAATTCTTTGATTGAGTTTCTGCTTCTGTTTTATATTCTTACGTTTTGGAAACCCCTGGTTGATTTTTGCAGATTTAATAATTGATGATATTCTTTTACAATTGAGCAAATCCCGTGTTAGATTGGTACTAGTGTGGTAATGAAACTTAAAATATAAACTGGCATAAAAATTGTGTATGAATTTGAGGGTTTCATCCACAACACTGATATCATTTTTCAAATGCACTGTGGGAGTATTGTCATCTCGTAAACACGCGGTGACATCGCAGGTAACTTGGTGACATGCAATCTGACTGAGTTGACTTATAGGTGATAAGATTTAACTGCAGTGTGACCTGGCGACACTTGTCTGGAGAATCTTCCGCAAAAAAGATTTGCTAAATATTCATTGCATTTTGAGGCTCCCTTTTGCTCTTGTATTTTTGTACGACGACTTTCTTAGTCGTACTCGCACCAAAAAGCATGTTGCAGAGGACACAGTCATACTTTCAATCCTGTTGCGCTCAAGTGACAGTGTTGTTTCCGTGTTTTAAATGCAAGTGATGTCACCGTCCCACGATGCATTTGAAAAACATCCACAGCACTGTCAATGAAATCACCCAAGTTTATACATTAAAAATAAGTTTATTTAGTGTCTATGTGATCTGTTTGTTTCTGACTTGTTTGGCTATAGCATCTTTTCGTAAGTCATATTGATTGTGCCCAACTCATAAGCACAACTAGTATGAGTTCAATCTTAACATTTACTGCGTATAATTCAATGACAATAGTCATTTTTTGATTTTACATTTGTCAGCAGAAACGATTAAAATGTTTTTCCATTTTGCGTGATCATGCCATGTCCGTGTCAGAAGCGATGTTTTTGGCATTTGTAAGTGGCAACAAACCCACATATAGACGCTGATTTTTTTATTTAGGCCACTTATCACTATGAAATTGGTCTCAACACGTTTCTCTCTCAGATAAGATGTGATTTTTGGTTTTACAAACAACTGTCAGTTTGTTATAGTTCGAGACCATGCCCGGCAAAATAAAACAACACATCATAACTGTTTAACTTGTAGAGTCTTGTCTCGTGCAATAAAACAACACGTCATGACTGTTTAACTTGTAGAGTCTTGACTCATGCAATAAAACAACACGTCATGACTGTTTAACTTGTAGAGTCTTGTCTCNAATTGTGTATGGATTTGAGGGTTTCATCCACAACACTGATATCATTTTTCAAATGCACTGTGGGAGTATTGTCATCTCGTAAACACGCGGTGACATCGCAGGTAACTTGGTGACATGCAATCTGACTGAGTTGACTTATAGGTGATAAGATTTAACTGCAGTGTGACCTGGCGACACTTGTCTGGAGAATCTTCCGCAAAAAAGGTTTGCTAAATATTCATTGCATTTTGAGGCTCCCTTTTGCTCTTGTATTTTTGTACGACGACTTTCTTAGTCGTACTCGCACCAAAAAGCATGTTGCAGAGGACACAGTCATGCTTTCAATCCTGTTGCGCTCAAGCCACAGTGTTGTTTCCGTGTTTTAAATGCACGTGATGTCACCGTCCCACGATGCATTTGAAAAACATCCGCAGCACTGTCAATGAAATCACCCGAGTTTATACATTAAAAATAAGTTTATTTAGTGTCTATCTGATCTGTTTGTTTCTGACTTGTTTGGCTATAGCATCTTTTCGTAAGTCATATTGATTGTGCCCAACTCATAAGCACAACTAGTATGAGTTCTATCTACAATTTATTGCGTATAATTCAATGACTATAGTCATTTTTTGATTTTACATTTGTCAGCAGAAACGATTCAAATGTTCTTCCGTTTTGCGTGATCATGCCATGTCCGTGTCAGAAGCGATGCTTTTGGCATTTATAAGTGGCAACAAACCCACATTCTGATGTAAAAGCTGATTTTCTTATTTAGGCCACTTATCACTATGAAATTGGTCTCAACACGTTTCTCTCTCAGATAAGATGTGATTTTTGGTTTTACAAACAACTTTCAGTTTGTTATAGTTCGAGACCATGCCCGGCAAAATAAAACAACACGTCATGACTGTTTAACTTGTAGAGTCTTGTCTCATGCAATAAAACAACACGTCATGACTGTTTAACTTGTAGAGTCTTGTCTCATGCAATAAAACAACACGTCATGACTGTTTAACTTCTAGAGTCTTGTCTCATGCAATAAAACAACATGTCATGACTGTTTAACTTGTAGAGTCGTGTCTCGTGCAATAACGAACTGCTGATTCTTTACAGAAATCAAACCAATTTTTGACTTTGAAATGTAACAAACGATTTGAGGTGATTTTCGTAATGGTAATTGTTCGAAATGAAAAGTTATTTTTGTGCCAAAAAAGGTTTGTAGCTGCTTTAAAACGTACTTTAATTACTGAGTTTTTGGCCTCTTAAAGCACACTCAGTATGACTTGAAGATTTCAGTTGCTTTATTTACCATCCTAGGCTGAAAACTTAATATAATTACCTTTTTCTTTATTGTCAGGGTCATCAACTAATTCTATAATGAGATGTTGAGCTTATGATCTAAATAATTTCATGAGTTTCTACAAATTTACCACAAAACTTGTACGGCAGAAATCTTTCAAATTACACTAGCTATTGAGCACGAAAGAGGGTGAGTAGGAAATGTTTTGTTACAACTGGAAATCTTTATTCACACAAACGTACCTGACACACAAAGTGTGAACAGCATTTAATTAGTGAAGCTAATAATGAAAAGTAGCAATGATACCATTAATAATTATTCACAGTTATTTGGCGAAAATCTTACAAAACTTTTCACCTGTTGATTTACTACCTGTGTGTCAAGACAAATTTGATGTCTTGTCTGTTACATGAAACTATAAAGAAATGACAGAAACAAAATTTTTAAAAATATCAAGAAATAGACCTACAGACAATAAAATTAATCATTAAATCATGTATAAACATCAGCATGACAGTTAAGGGACTTATTGGTGTATTTTAAATGTATGAAACTAACTGGGGTTTTGTGCCACAACAAATTTTACGAAAGAATTTCCACATAAAGTGGCAGTAAACTTGCATTTTGTTGAA
The DNA here is from genome assembly GCA_002633005.1 of Phoronis australis. NCBI lineage: Eukaryota > Metazoa > Phoronida > Phoronidae > Phoronis > Phoronis australis. The sequence goes on along the minus strand of NMRA01000108.1, from coordinate 624,326 downwards.
GAAATAAAATTTTGATTTGGACCACTTTCCACTACAAGATTGGTGCCAACTTGTTCCTTACTCTGATGAGAAGCGGTTTTTGGTGTGACATCTGATTATTGCTCAAATAAAATGACAAGCTGCCACAAGCCAGCTTGTAATTCCTGGTCTCGAGCACTAACGAACTTGCAATTTTTCTAAGCCCTGAAATCATTTGACTAACTTAAGAAACAATTTGAGCCCAGTTTCGTAACAGTAAATTGTCTAGATAAAAATGCTTTTGTGACGGAAGATGGGTTTATGGCAGTTTTGCAAAGTAACATAATAACAATTTTACAAAGTCACATTCTATTTTACACGGACCTTCTGTCACCGTAGACTAAAGTGCTGCAGCTTTAAAATTGTTTTCGCCACGTGTGTTCTGTCTATGCTTTTGGTTTCTTCAAAATCAAAGTACGGTACTATGCAAGATGAGATGGAACTATGCCAGTCTGGCAATTTCCAAGAGCTTCTTAGTAATTACAGTATAATCTCGTACTTCATGGTTTGAGGTTTTAAGCTAATTAAATTGCGTGTCTGCTGTATTGTATCGTAAACCATTTGGGTTTCTGTTTTCACAAAAAGTTAGTCAAAAGTTGTCCGGGTTCGTTGAAATTATGGCTGCAACCTCGAAGGAAACTAGGCAATAAATAAAACTAAATCATTTGAAATTTTTTCTCTGAAATTTTGCCAATTTTCGAGAAGAAAGTATCAACTTGTTTTGTCTGTATAATCCAGAATAAAGTTAAGTATTAGTCTACTTATCCCACCCAGTGCATTTTGGGCAATATCCCAGGTCTAATATCCGATTCCTCAAGCCTTTGTAATTGAACAAGATAGTGTGGTATCAAAACAGGAGCAATGCCATCGTTATGAATGGCGTTTGAACGAGCTGTCGGGTTTCGTGGTACAGGGTTTGCGTTTGCAGGTCGTATATGCTGTCCAGTGTTGATCTACTTGTTCAGCTGGCAACAGTGTTCAGTGGTTGGTCAACCTTGCATTTATCTCTCATTTAAGTCTCAAATCACTCTAGTTTCGTCTCACATCAAAATGCGAGTAGACATTTTATTACAGAGGAAGTGTTGGTGTGTTGTCGTTAGGGAAATTGCTTCTGCATTAGAGATGATAAGGTCCCATAGTGGCCTAACTGGAGAAAGGGTGTGGTAACTCAACAATCACCTGTTGTTGAGTTGTCGAGGTTAAATACGAAAACATAATACAAAAGATGAAAACATGGAGCAGAAGAATTGTTACAATTTAACTCCAATTAATTAAGTGTCAAAAAATGTTTAAGGAAATGTTTTCAAACTTGTCTCAGGGAAGCAAAAGTGTGGTACTAATGTTGAAAGGTTGGCTACGCAAATTCATTTACTACAAGGGGATGAAACTTATGGCTGCCAAAGGAGATAAGCTTTGAGTGATTGCATTTATCTCATTCTCTCACCAACGACAAAATATGTACCAGTTTTCACCTCTAGTTAGCTGTTATTTATGCATCTCTTCAGTTATTGGAGTATTGTATGACTTAAACCTCATGTGAACTGGAGTCATAATCTTGTATGTTGAACGTTAATTGTTTCAGCATTCCTTCAAAACCCTTCCTGGAACAAAGATAAGCCGGCTTGATCTTGGTGGTCCCGCTGGTAGTGTTAAGGAGAAGATGTTTGTGGCATGCGGACCCGAGGTGAAGGGGTTTAACAAGAAGGGGAAGCAGTTCTTGGGCTTCGACACCAACATGACGGAGAGCATACGATCCATGTGAGTGGAGGGAATATACAGGGGAAGTAACTGTAACCTGTTGAAGCTACACTTCATTCTAATTAGGCCTGTTCTGTGAATGTACATTCGTGATGTTAATTTTCGAAAGAAGTTGACGGGTTTTGTTCGGGTTCATCAAAGTTTTACAAAAATCTCGGAAGGGAGGCGGAGGAAGATTGCTAAAGTCATCTGAAAATTGACCAGAAATTTCAACTTAGAAATTTGATTTTCAATGAGAACAGATTTTGACAACATTTTTGAAAATTACTGTTGTCTGGTAATTTAGGTCGGGAAACTGGACTTGAAATTTTCAAGGTACTGACGGTTTTATCGTTTAGTTAAAACTGAGACTCGACGCACAAAAGAATTGCATTTGACCATAGACTAGTATGTGGACTTCCAACTCTGTACATTTTCAATGGAGGAAATCTTTGATCTTACGCATAAGCCGTGATGTCACTGTTCACTAACATCACCTGACAGACATAGCACGGTTTACTTCCAGCAAGTACGTTGTCTGCTACACTGGACAGTAAAATAGATGCAAGAATTTCCCGTCGCATTACACTAACCGGAAGCTGAGTTTGCTAGGAAATTTCGCAAGAAAAATGTCAGAGTTGAGAATCTATTGATGTACAACATTTTACAAACATTTTACAGTGTCATACAATGAGTTTTCTACCTCCGCTAAAGAGGAGAGTTCAATTCGGGTTGTTACTATTGACTGCTATTTTTACCCAGGCAAGTGGAGGGAGCAGACCTAATGGTAGCTGGTAACTACATCTTCAACCACTATCGTGACTGCAAGGACCTACACTATTTCCTGTCAGGTGACAAAATCAACGACCTGATATGTTTGCCCGTGCAACGAGTCCCCGAGGTCACACCAATTCTGGCATGTCAGGACCGTGTCCTGCGAGTCTTACAGGTATATGTTGGCTGGGATTTGCATTTACATATTGTTTGAAAGTGTACAAGGTGTTAAAATAAAAGATGAAAAAGTCAAAATACGTGAGACCGGGTATAAATGTTTCTGTCGTGTCTTTTTGACAGGTGTCCGCCAGTGCATTCTAGCAGGCCACACCAAGGTGTTGAACGAGGACTTCACATACAAATTGTATCTTAACTCTCAAGTTCAACATCTTTTGGATTTTTGTCTTATATTCTTATAACAGTTAAAAACAAATTTAATTATATTTTTGTCAAAAGATAAGACTTTTCCCACAGTTTAAGTGTCAGTGAAGATATTCAAAATTGGATGGCATTTCACTAAGTGCTTTCTGTTATGCTCTACTACCAATCTAAACATGCAATTTACAGTGAAGATATTTGCTCTAGTTTTCTTTACCACATGTAACGTTCTCCAACCTATCATTCAGTCATCTAATACTGAGAACTTTTGTTTTCTCTGTTTTCTTTTTTCAATAACACGTAAGACCTGGGACCAGGAGCTAATCCCTGAACTCAGACTCAACTCGTACTCCGACTCGAAACTTAATCAATCGTATCACGTAATTCGAGTACAAACTTCGAAGTTTACTTGAAATTGACCTCACAGTTGGTCCATTTTTGAATCAAGTGGTTTGACCCTGGCCCCTGGTTGTTTTCCCGCGTTCTTATACCGTCAATTATCCACTTCTTTTCTGTACTCGTTAGCAATCTGGTCGATTGTAAAGTCTTAAGTAAACATTTTTTTTTAATTTGTCTTTGCTGTAAAATACAAGGCTGTTGAGGTACAACTGAGTGATTATAAATTATTTATCTTTGCTTTTCCTTTCTTTGGAAGTTTGAATTCATGCCATGTAATTAGTTCTGCATCATTACTGACAGTAGCATAGACGTAGTTTGAAATTGACTTCCCATCTTTCTCATGTTCAGCCGTCTTGTTTCCTGTTTGAACTGTTAGGAACCTTTACAAAGCATTGTTCATGCTGTCTATTGTATACCACAATGCGGTCACCTTTATGATTTTATTTATATTCATCTATTTGGCAGTCTGTATCATACCCTTGACAAAGAGCGCATCGCTTGAAATGTCGTCTATAGCTGCACGACATGCTAGCATCTATTTGATTTATTTATTAAAGCATTACACTTTGTGAATCATATGAGAGTGTTTAAGCAATAATGAAAAGTGTTTTGAATTCTCTTAATTACTTAAAAGTAAAAGATCGTAGCTTTGTAGATTTGTAGACGTAGAATAAAATGGCTGCATGCTGGGTTGTGGCACGCAATCTAGTTACCTTCGCTTGCTTCATCTCTTAAAGCAGTTATTAACCTATATTCAACCAAAGAAACTAACTTTAGAGTTGGACCACTTACCGCTGTAAAATTGATATCAACTTGTTCGTTATTCAAATGAGATGCGATTTCTGGACTTCAAAGAGCTTTCAGTTGGTGCTTGAAATGATGCTGGATGCATAAAATGACCCACTGTGATAATTGAGCCAACTTGTAGAGTCTGGTCTCGAGCAATAGTGAAGACCAGAAATCACATCTGATACAACTATGGAACATTTCAAGTCCAATTTCGCCACGTTGAGTTGTCTAAATGAATGTTGTTTTTGAGAAATAGAGAGTTTATAGCTGCTTTAATTGTATGAAATTCTCAGCTCCTGTCTTGTTTTGGTTGCTCCTATTTCAGTTTGGATTTCATAACTTGATTACGCTTCAAATTTAGGCTTTTTTTAGAACTCCGCTTCCGAGGTCTGTTAGAAGCTATCTTGTTTAGAAGCTATGTGTGAACTAAGTTAAAAACATTTCCAGGTCCCAAAAATTGTTTTTCTGATATAATTATTTGTGATGTCGATGGATTTGATGCTGTGGTGGGTTAAAAACGAACAACCAATGCTATTAATGTACACCCATGACATAAAAGGTCTGCATGATCTAGAACCGTAAGACGGTATCTTCCAGTGTTAAATTTCAAGATGAGTGAACCACTTTGAGGAACATGGTATTTTCCAGTTATGGTGAAGCACTGGGAGTGTACCCTTATCCTGTGTATCGAAGTGATCTTGTGAACGTGGTAGATGTAAGAATGGACACTTAATATGTATCCTTCAGATCGTTTCCTATTTTATTAGAACTCTCTCACTCTCTCCGTTCCCAGGACTCGGATCTACTTTACGAGGTTGAGGTGCCAGGACCACCCGTGGTGTTGTGCCTCTATTGTAATGACGGAGGGGAGAACGGTGATGAGGTGTTGTATGGCACGTCTGACGGTCGCATAGGACTGGTTCAGCTCACCAGGTGAGAACACAGTTTCTTGGGGCAAGTTGTTCCTGGATAATTCGATGTGTGGACTTAACTAATGATATCGTTTTAGTTCTGGGTGAACTTTTACCAATTTTTCCACTTGTGAGACAACTATATGAGCCAGTTTTGTGCCTGGCACAGTATATGCCATCACAAAATGACCTGGATATCCCCGTCATGACGGCAGGATGCTAGTGGAATTTATCGTCATAGTGGCAGTCCATCATGAGTGGAAGAGACTGGCAATTAACTGCTAAAGTTAACAACTGAAGATGGAAACGTTATTCTGTAGTTAAAATTTGCCTTAGAAATGATATTTTGATTGGTCACTTTTGATGTCCATTTCGAAACTTTTTTCTGATATTTGGAAGAAAAATGCATTTTGTGATCATCTTATTTTGCATTTTGTGACCTATTGCTTGCTTTTATGCTGAATTTAAGTCTTGCAAGAGGCGAACCTATGAGGTAATAGTGTTAATATTCAAAGTTTGAGGTCCAATTTGTTTGTAGAGTACTTGGTGCAGTTAGTGTGTGTGTGTGTATGTGTGTCCGTGTTACAGATATTGCTGTTATGATTTGTTGTGAGTGGTTGAGAAGTTTATGTTCAGCCAGTGGTTTATGGCTACTTTCAGGGTAGCAGTGAGTGTTTTTAGTAAGAGATGAGTAATTGTCCTTGACTTGTAGATGAGGTATCAAAGTGTACAATTTAATTTAATTCTAATTAAATTTTAAAGCCCTTATATATTGATGATTAGGTCAAGTCAAAAGCTTGCAAGAATCAATTTAACTTTGAAGAAGTGTCGCATTCAGTAGCAGACGCCCAGCCTTGCAAGTTTTTCATTGAACATAAGAGTGCTGAAACATTTTGTGCAGTCAACACTAACGTGCAAGTTCTTATCTTTATTGTCACATTGGCTTTTGTGTGCAGGTGGTGGTGATTCATTCTTGTTGTCATCATTTTGTAGGCTTTCTCCAATGCACAGATGGGAGGTTCCAAATGAAAAGCGAAATGGAGGTAGGCATATGATTGTTCATACTCGCCACTTTTGCGAAGCATTCTCTTCCCCGATTTAAATGCAATGCTACCGTGGGACTTGTTCGGTAGACCCGAGGCACTCGTGAGAAAATTGGTATGACGATAAGTAGTGAAGACTCACTTCACTCATGAAAAGCTCGCTCTCCAGAATGCAACAATGTCTGGGAAGTTATTCAAATGTGGCGGATCTGGTCCTCAATGAAGTTTGATTATTGTATACGTGTGTTAGATATCTTGGCTCATCTCTCCTTGTAAAAAAAATCTGCTATGTTGCCTTATCACTTGACACTTTGTTTATAATGCTTTTGCTTTAATAAAAGATAATACATTCCTATGTGTAAAGCAAGTCTTTGTGGTAAGGGTTTAGTTTTGTGTTATTTGTATCACTTCAATACTTCTGATCATTACTAGTTAAATTGTGAGACTTCTGAGAATTTGATGAACAATATTTTGAAACTGATATGCGTTTCCAAGTCTCTCATGCCTTTCTCTATTACTTGTCTAGTAGCGAGTTCAACTGAGCTCAGTGAGTAAAGATTATATACTGTCTTGTTTATGAATTTACTGAGCTGCTGCAGCGTTGACAGAGCCCTCTGTTGTTGTAGGTGTACTAAGCCTGGACAACTATGACATCACAGCTGATGGCATCAAAGACTTGATTGTGGGTCGGGACGACGGCATTGTGGAGGCTTACAGCTATGATGAGGCTGACGAACCAAGTCTGCGCTACAGTAATGTAAGTGCCAACTGTTTTGCACTAAAGTGTCAGTCAACTGATGCTGTATTAACATAAGTGTCAGTCAATAAGTGTCAGTCAAATCTTATAGTAGTGTAAGTATCAATCAACTATGTAGCTGCATAGTGTGAGTGTGAGACAGCAAATCTTGTCAATCAAGTACTGCTGTTGTATTGTACGTGTCTGTCAACAAATCCTGTAGTAACATAAATGTCAATCATCTAAATGCTGTCTTAACATTTTATTATGGTCACTGGACCATTAAATTTTAAATGTCTCTTTCCCAAAGTGTTCATATATTGCCAAGTAGTGTTAGTCAACTCTCTTTCAAAGGCAAGTCACTGATGATTGATCTTGTGTAGCAGAAGCGCATTGTCATTGTTTTCTGTGCAGAATGTTTAATATTTGAAGTCCCAATGCGCTGCCCACCTGCACGTTCAAAGATACCAACTTTTGAATTAGGCCACTTATTACTGCCACCTATTGCCCCATCTTGAAATTAGAAGTGATTTGTGGGTTAAGGAAGAACTGGCTTTAGGAGAAATTTTGTTGTCAACTTCTTGAGGCTAGTCTCGAGTAGTCATGGTCCAGAAATCATTTCTAATCTTAGAAAGGACAAAATTGTGACCGAATTACGCAGGCGTTAGTGGTTCGGTTAAAAAAATGTGCATGTCATTTCAATCATTGGTGAGTGTTGAAGATTTGATTTAATTTTGCACAAAAAGGCCACAAAAAGTGGAGTTGTGAAATTAGGAAAGTGGACATATCTATCTATATTATCTGTGGTTATACTGTGGTCTGAAAGGCACTTGTAGGTGTTGTTTTTCGTTTCTTAGCTTTCGTCTTACTCAGACGTTGGCTATCTAGGGCTATTCGATGTAGGACTCAATATTAACTCAAATGGCATTTCGTAAGATGAAGCTTAACACAATTCAGAAAGAGAATGGCGAACTGTAATTTTTGTTGTTGCAGGTGTCCAGTGAAAGTGTGACCTCCATCCAAGGAGGTCAGGTCATCACCTCAGGCTACGACGAAATTGTCTGCGCTACTTATGGAGGTAGATTTACTTTGTCAAGTGTTACATTCTGAAATTGACCCGACATTGTTATTTGGACTTCTCAAAATTGCTTTTTTTCATACACACATTAAATAAAATGTTTGTGTGTAAATAACACTTAGACCATCAATGAAGATTAGTAACCTTCAAGACAAACTAGTGTTTGGCGCACTTTATGAGGACACGGCTTTATGCTAAACCAGGGACTCATCTAGCATTTAAAAAGTGGGGGTCCAAATTTGTGAGATTGGCACTCGTCAAATGCAGGGATTCCGTGTGAGGTCATCCTGATGTCACAGTAAAGAAAGGTATTCTCCCGAAAAACCTGGCTGCCAGCATGTGCTGATAGTGTCTAATTTATGGTAAAAAATAGGCGGTAATGGTTTGTGATCTTGATTTATGTCTGAATATTTATGGCATTAAACAATGAATTGTAGGTTTCGATAATTTTTTTTATCAGAAATGTTAAGTTTCCTTGTTTAGCAGTCATTTTGGCTTAGCTTGACTTGAAACTGGTCATTTTTTTTCTCTTGGCCCTGCTGTCCAAACTGTCATTGTTTAATATTGGCTTCCTCATGGATGGCCATGACGGTCGCCTGATGAGTCCCTGTCTTGAACTCAAAGTTGCTTTTTACATCACAATCTGATGGTTATACAGCTACATAAGACCTTGAGAATGTTTATCGATTACTTAAGGTCATCTCCAACCTTATTTAGTGGCCTCCATTCTAACTCGGATATCAAAAAACTAAGCTTTGTCAACTAGTAAAAGTATATTTTCTGAAAGAACAGAACCAGGAAATATTAAATATACTTTTTGTATTTACGTGCTATTATTATTTTTCGTAAAAACCTTTTTAAGTCAAAATTTCATTTTTAAGAAAGATACTTTCATAACAAAACAATCCTTGGTTGATTTTAATGAAACCTTGTTTAAATGAAAACTTCACCAGTTACCTCAAAAAGCTGTTAGGAATTTTCGATTAGTCTGTTAATTTGGTTTCTATGACAAATCAACTTGTAAAACGTAAGGTATTTTTGTAAAAAATTGAAGTTATATTTATCTTTGGCACATTACGCAAAAACTAGGCCTTTATATTAAAAATCCTAACAGCGTTTTTGAGATTGATGACTGAATATTACGTTTGGGAAGTTTCAGCGAAATCCATCAAGCCGTTTTCGAGAACTAGTGTTCCTAAGTTCAAATAAAGTCGATTTGCCGAAGCCGAGAAAAAGCCGATTAAACTGGGCCAAGTGAAAATCTCAAAGTCTTTGGTTAATTATTCGGTGAAAACTTGTTTTGGTACACATAACCTATACAATCCTTAACTATGTTAGCTATTGCAACATTCACTCGCAATGTTAACTGATTTTGCATTGCGTAACTAACTTAATTATCATTAAAACCTCAAATAGACGTATTGTTCCCAGCCAACTTTTACTGTTGTTTACGCCCTACTTTCTATTAAGTAGGTCACAGTTCATAGGCTGTACACGTCACATGCTGGGATATTGATACGAAACCAAGAAAGAAATGGATTGCAAAAATCGAATCGGTGGTTAAAGTATGTTGTTAGCATGAAATCGAAACATCGAAATGTCAACTTATTTATTGAAGTAAGGAATTAGGGTGAGGATTTATCTCTTTTCACAACTTTCTGTGCTCATGACCACAGAGGCTTGAGGCGACTCGTAGATTTCGTTTTCAACGCCAACGGTGGCATGCATGTAGACGCACAACTCCATTAGGATCAAAACTACATTTTGTCTTCATTTTCCCCGGCACCATTCTATCATAAGTACACCTCGTTAGCTCAATGTTATTGCGACTTTGTGAATGAAAGGACTGACGGCATCCGAAGCTGTTCTGTACCTGGCGGGAGATTCGATTTAATTGAAAGCACTTTAACCTTTGACCTTGGATAAGTAGTAAACAAATATCCATGCGGGTGTGAAGTTCCAAGGTGGTTCTGCTAAATTTTTTTTTCTCGCTACTTAGTGTGTATTTTGTATTTGAAGTTCCCTGAGAATGAAGATTAGGTATTTTGCTAGACACAAGTGAAATATTGTAAAAATGGCCACTTTTTGTGAATAAGGTTGGAGATAACCTTAATACTATTTTGTTGTTTTTCATTGTGATAAACGATATATCACTGTGTATAGGCTGCTTGTTTAGCTTCACAACACAGAACCTTTACGACCCAGTGTGTCGGGATGGAGACACGGTCATTGTGTCCAGTGAGTTGGCCCAACAAAAGGTGTTTGTGCTCAGGTAAAGGTGACCACTGGCCCGTGGTCAGGCATGCTTATTGTGTCAGCACGCCACTATTTCTGATGTCTTTACAGTCTTGTCAAACATGAGTAGCGTGTCCTGCTGTTGAAATAAGCTTGGTAGGTCTAAATTTTTCATGCGAGATGGATATGGGAGCACTCCCCAGGGGTTCTCTTCCAAATATTCCATAGGAGGTGCTAATGTATTTTTGAAATCCAGACCAAAGCAATACCTAGCTGGGGTGAAACATTCTGAAATTTCCCCTGTATTTTTCCACTGCTGAGGTATCGGCAAAAGCAAGTACCCAAAGTAACACCAAGTGAGATCAAACAACTCTGCTCGAAACAATATCAGTACCCCCCTTTGGCTTCAACTCTCCACCTCTTTGTCCCAAACCTCAGAGCAAGTTCCCGCCAACTCCTATATGAGAACCTTTCTGGGGATACTTGACCTTGTATCTATAGCAAGTGGTACGCTGTTCCTTTGTCAGTTTGATTGATCTTTTCTGCTGGGACAAGCCTAACTGAAATCGATCAAAGCTTGATTATAACTCTGAGTGTTTACAGCTATTCATGTTTGTCATTATTTTGCTGTTGGGCTTGACATTTACAGTGCACGGTAACAGTTTTTGAGAGGTTGTTGTAGAACACACATTGTCCACTCCTGACTGTCATACTCCTTGACGTTTTGTATTTAGAATTTGATGTTAGATGATCACTTGTCTTCATCGTTATGTTGTGATAGGGAGCATCTGGTCTTGTACGACTGAGCCGGTGTATGGTGAGGGCGTGAGGTCCGGAAATTCCATTGTTATTGTCGGCAAATTTGCTTCAGACCAGGTTCTCAAACTCAGGTATCCTGTCATCGTTGTGATGCAGTGACATTCCCGAGTCGTTTGCACTAACAGTCGCGTAGTTGGACCTGTCAAGGTGGAGGGTGTGTTTCTTAAATGATGTCAAGCCAGTTTTATTAACCGTCAACATTCTGTTATTGAGCGCTGTGAATTCTTGCTCTGGAACTCTTGCAATGTGGTAGATCTTTTGGTGTTGTGTGAACTCGTCTCAGTCAAGTGACTTAGGGAACACTATTTGATACTCAAATCGTCTACACTACATTCAGATTATCCAAAAAAATAGTGCAACCTTTTAAATCATTGAACCAGTTGCAACAACAATTATTTATATCTAATGTTTTTTAATTAGTTTTTTTTCTAATAAAGCGACAGTTGACAGTTTTTGTGCCACTTACAGGACTATTGTGTTGGGACATACGTGTTGAACATATGGCAAGTGTTCACGTTTGAAGAAATACCGTACTCTTCCGAGTCACTGCCCGGGGCGTTTTAATTGGAAACTGTAAAAGCCAGGCATGAGTGATTAGAAACAATTGTTGGGGGATACAAACATTATGAGTACTGTGAATTTCTTTATAAATTATGCACTAGCTTATTGAATTTGGTAATATTAGAATGAATAAAGGCCAAAAGCACCGCACCATTTTATGTCTCCTTCAGTGAAGAGTAAGATAGTATGGGCATTTTGTCATCCAAATAAGACAAAGGGTAAGCGAGTTGCAGTACTTTTTGGGAGCTAAAATGCTGATGAGACGGGCGTATACAAACAAACATTCTAAGTCAATAAATTCTTTATTGGGGTTCGGTGGTAACCCAAGCATGGGCACTTAGAAACAAAAGCTTGTAAATTTTGGATGGTTTGCGGTAAGCCAAACGTCAGTCATTAAACCGGATGAGTATGGCCTTTCAAGTCATTGGTGGGGGTTAGCAGTTCTCCGGCATTGCATTATGGGCTGTGTGAATCTTGATTTTTTTTTCCTATTTCCATTGACAAAATAATCATATCTCAATTTGAAGGTTTGACCTCTCAAAGTGTGCTCACTGTCGCTTTAGATAACAAAGTTGATTCAAAAACTGGTGTCTTACCCAATCGACTGCTTAACCTCATGCCGGTCACATGACGAGAGTGATCACCCACCATTCTGTGTTGTGTGAACTGACCTTCCTTGTAAGTAGCTCCCTCTGTTGGAACACTGGTCATTTTAGGGTGGATCTTTGGCTTGACTACTGAGCCCATGCAGAAAGAGGCTGGCCCTGGCCAACAGGTCAAGATAGACGAAGGGACACAAATCAAAATTGTCCATTTGAAGTAAGTCTGCTTGGCTTGTAGCAAACGAGAGAAGGAATGGGGCAACTTACCTGTTAATTTTCGCCACAAAGATTGCTGGGAGCGTGGATCGTTCCTGTCACCTGTATGCTGTGGAAGATGTACTACTTTATTTCTTTCTTATTTTTTAATTTTGTGTTACTTTTAGTGAAAGATTTTTATGCTATCAAATGTTAAAAATAATTCCATGACATGACATGAGGAAGTTTCGTATATTTCCCTTCATTTTTCACATTCAACATCTAGTAGTAATTTCTTTTTTTCCATTTTTCCATTTTCCATTTTTTCATTCATTTTCAAGGTGGTGAATTACCCAATAAATCCTGTACCTGAATTGTGTTGTCCAGTCTTTCACTTAAAGCTCTTACATATTCATATCACAGTTTCTATGCGCCCGCGTAAACGTGGATGCATATTGCCGTCATCTCTGTCTGGGAGTCCAGGTGTCTGTGCAGCATCTGCTTCTGTATATTCAAATCCCTCTCCGGATGTTGATGCGATTTTCCAGAATGTGTACCTGTGAAGTTGGCGACTGATGACGAGACGAAGATGTTCGGATTGACCAAACTCTGTTTACCTCAGTATCTTCAGAGTTCCTTGACAGTAATCTAAGAAATATGGCAAATACTAGTATTAAGTAGACAACATTTTTTATTTTTGTACAGATTAGATGTTTTCTGTTCCACCCGGTGTCCATTTTTATTTTTTAGTCTGTCTTTGTGTCAACTTCTCTATTCACCAAACTGCTGAAAAGGTCATTTAAGAAAATTTTCAGATGTTTTGGTATTGACAGCAGCATTACTTCATTCTGGATGTTAACTTTGGGATGGGTATCACTATGTGGTGCCCCATCCTTAGTGGCATTTTGCATCCAAAACTCTATCTTTCAAATTCCTTGCAAGGTTCTTTGTGAAATAGGACAAGTGCAAACATGTGAACTTGGCAACAGATGACAACTTATTTCAGACAGATTTGACTTCCGCTGTGCGTCATGGTGACAATTTTATTTTTTATGTTTGCCTCGGTGTCTGTGGAATTCCTAAATGGATTTTCATGAAATTCTGCAACTAGGTTATTGTAAGGAAGAAAATAAGGCTTAATTCCAGTTTCCACGCAGGTTTGACATATTCTGCACCACCTAATGTGGGCGCGTTATGCCGTCATCTCTGTCTGTCGGGTGTCTCTCCGGCGTCTGTTCGGCGTCTGTCCGGCGTCCACTGCTCTATCTCCAAATCCTTGGACATACGTTCATGAAATTTTGCACATGTGTTCCTTTGGTGGATGGGACAACATGAGCAGACTTTCGGATGGATCTGACTACTGGTGTGCCCCCTAGTAGCAATTATAGTTTTTTACATTTACCCTCTGTATCTTCAAAAGTCCTCAATGTATTTTCATAAAATTTGGCATATAGACATCTATTAGTGAAATGGCGATATCCTCCCATTTTTTATGGATTTGACGCAGGTTGCGCCACCTAGTGGCCATTTTTTGTTGTTTTTGAGTCTGTTTTTTTGGCGTCCACCCCTCTGTCAACCAAACTGTTCAAAAATGATTGTGAAAATTTACCTGTATGCTCTTACTGTGAAGAGGACGACTCAGAGGATGATTTTCCGATGATTTCGACTACTGTGGCGCCTCGTAGTGGCAGTTTTGTTTGTTTTGCGCCCATGGCTGTATCTCCTAAACGGTTTGCAGGATCTTTACTAAATTTAGCAAATGATGTTGTCTATGGATGACAACAACTTTCTGACTGATCTGACTACTGATGTGCCCCTAGTGGCAATTTTAGTTTTTTAGGTTTACCTCTGTATATTCAAGGTGCTCAAGGGATTTTCAGAAAATTCGGAATATGGGCATCTATTGTTGAGATGATACTATCATCCTGTTTTTAGATGGAATCGAGGTACTTTGCACCATGTAGTGGCCATTTTTGCTGATTTTGAGTCTGTTTTTTGGAATCCACCCCTCAATCAAGAAAACCATTCTAAGGATTATTTTGAAAATGTGCATATATGTTCTTAGTGTGAAGAGGACGGTTGACGGTGATGACTTCGACTACTGTGGCGCTTCCTACTGGTAGTTTTGTTTTGTTTTGCGCCCATAGCTGCATCTCCTAAACCCACCGCAGGATCTTTATTAAATTTTATTTATTAGTAATTGTATTTACATGAAGCTAACAACAGACGACGACGTCATTCATACAGATCCCTTGAACGCTGTGGCCCATAATGGCAATTTCACTTTTTCTGTTTCCCTTTGTTTCTCTGAAGTTCTTTTGACAGATTTTTTGAAATTTGGTAAATAGCTTTCTGCTAAAGAAGTGATGGCATGTTCCCGTTGTCAGATGAATTGGACGTTTTTGCGCCATCTAGTGGCCATTTTTATGAAACAAATAAACAGCCCTAGAAGCACACCGTTTGCGTTGCATTCATGGGCGCATTTCAATGCTCCGCGTTGCTCTTGTTTGGTACTGATAAACATCTCTAGAAGCATACCATTTGGGATGTAGTCATAAACGCATTTCAACCCATTTTGTAGCTCCTGTATACCTGGTTGTCTCGATACTCTTGAATGAAACAAACAGTATTTATTGGTAGCAGTTTCTTCCCTAGACCTTTTTTTTCACAATTTTTGGCACCAATTGATTCGTGTTTGTTGTGTTGACATGGATGTGTTCTTAATATTCTAAGTAGAGGTCCAGTGTACAGATTGCACTTTAAGGTTTTGTAGGACCCCAGCAAAATGTCCAAATTTGGCGAGCTTCGGAACGCCTAATCTCAGAAATGGCCAATCAGATTTATTCGAAACTTTCAGATACTATCGTTCTTTATGCACTGTACGCAATTTTGTATGAGAGGCTATTAAAAATGGGATTTTTATGATTTTCATGAAAGAACCAAAAATATGCATAAAACGAAAACGAAATAAAAACTAACATTTTTAAGACTTCACCTTGAACATCAATATCAAATTACTGTAATTTGTCCAAGTTTTATTGATACCATTATTTTGCTATCAATATACCCGTTTCTTTTTTACCTATTTTATCAAAAAGACATACTAGTCACTCAACCTAAAAACAGATTGTTGTAAAGTAAGAATTTCAAATTCTACAGGGCCTGACTTTCCGCCCCCAGAAAGTAATACTTTTATGGCTAAATACACGGACATGTCGATGGAGTCCTCATAACCTTAATATGTTGTGTCATATGAAAGTCATTCAATGTTTAATTTCCTAAACTTGAGCACAGATTTAGCATTAATACTAAGTCTTTGCACTGTTGAATATGCACAACTGAAGATGGAGTTTCTTGTAAAGTGTGAATACCAATATCGGGGTACTTTTGTATGCCTTTACTTGGTCATTTTTGCATCTTAATCAAATTATAATTAGGGTTGAATACCAAGTGGTCATTTTCTATGTAAACCAATTCCAGAAGTATTACGAGTCTGTGGCAATGTTTGTAATGAAAAATAAAGAGTGCTTGAGTACATGTTGGTACATGTAAAATTGAGAAAAGTTACAGAACCTTACTTAATTGTCCTTGTTTTCTGATGCTGAAAATTACTTGGCTAAGACTTGATCATTGTGAATGTATAATATTGATATCTAAATTTCGGGAAATAGCTTCTGCCCCTTGAAAAATGTCAAGTCCAAAAGTTTTGATATCCCAAGTCGTATGATGCCATCTTTCAATTATGTTCTTCGTGCAAGTACATTATCACCATTCCTTCATTTGAGATGAACCGAATGCATCAGAACATGCATTTTCCGAATTTGTCAGATTATTTTGTAAATATTTAGACAAGAGTTGGAAGAACTTCAGCAGAAGGTGCTGTGCGAGCGAGAGAAGTACCAGCAGACGTCACAGGATAGCAAGGCTATCTCAGCTGTGCCATACTTCAACATCAACGACAAGTTTGTTCTGAACAAAGAGGACGCTAGCTACACTCTCAGTCTGGAAGTGCAGATGGCCATTGACAACGTTCTGCTACAGGTGAGCTGATCACTGGGCTCGTGTGGTAACATAATGACAGTCTTCAGGGTACGCCAAAAGTAATCAATCAAAGTGATCTGGAATTTGACATGATGGCTGCGTGTAAGCGGTCTTAATGCCTATTTGCTCTTGAGTTGTGAATTTGCGGAAAAAGTAACAGGATGGAAACGCTTAATTCCATTGTTAAGATTTGTCTGTGAGCAGAACTGGTGGTCAGGATGTGGAAACAACACATCCACTTATTTATGGCATGTGTTGTAGGTATAGCCCGTTCACATGCCTGCACATGTCGTTCGCATGTGTTGTAGGTATTGCCCGTTCACATGCCTGCACATGTCGTGTGAATGATTGCAAGTAGCATTTTGTATCTGGGTGTTTTTGGCTACTCAAATGTGTTTGTTGAGTCAACATCTGGCGTGCGTTCAGTAGACACTAGGACCTTCGCTAGGACCTAGCTAAAACCTAGTCAAAGTCATGTGTTCTCATTTAAAATGCACGGCAATATCTCATGTAATCTCGCGAAGTCTTGCTTTTTAGCGAGGTCCTAGCGTTACTGAACGGGAGGCTGGTCTTGATGTATCTAGATAAAAAATGACTTGTATGCCTCATTAGTTACCAAGTTAGAAATACTACTCGTGTGAACAGTTGCATGAGGTATTTTGTTGTTGATAGTTAATTGCTACTTATACGCATAGCGGTTAAAGTGTCTACTGAAGTAGACATTATTGGGAAAAAATAATTAATGAATTTGTTTTAAAGAGCGATGTACCCATCGACCTCTTGGATGTGGACAAGAACTCAGCAGTGGTCAGCTACAGCGCCTGTAACCCAGAGGAAGGTAACTTTCTCCTGGCCACCTATAGGTGTCAAGCCAACACCACTCGTCTGGAGTTGAAGATTCGCTCCATCGAGGGTCAATACGGCATGCTGCAGGCATACGTGACCCCTCGGTTACAGCCAAAGACATGTCAGTGTAAACAGTATGCAATCAAGCCTTTGTCCTTACATCAAAGAACGCATGTATTTAATGAAGACAGGTAAAGACTTTTTTCGTTAATAGATGGGCTTTTATACATTTACACAATAATTTGTGAATTTGAAAAGTGACGGATATGTTAAGCTAATGCGTGGCACCCAGTGGCTATACGGTTGGACTAGCTAATAACCCCACCTGGTGTGAAAACATTTCAAGTCATTGCAAACAAACAGGAACCGCATCAATGACAATGGGCGATGTCAGCATTCCGTGCTGCCATTATGGCGTTTTTTGCATGCCCATCTTGCAGAGTCTTAGTTAGTTTTATCTATTACGTCATAATAAATGACAATATTCGCAATCCTCCTCTTGTTTTACTCTGCAACATAGCTCGTGGCGTACCCCGGGCAAAATAGATTACGATAAATAATAGATTTTGTGAGTGTATCGTACACATTTTATAATAGATTTCTTGAGTGTATCGTACACTTTTTATAATAACTACATTAGTTCTTTAAGTTTGTAACAAGGATTGTAAACATGTTTAGACAATTCACTTATAAGTAATTATGAAGGTCATCTGCTAGATTCTAGAAAAACTTTAATCCAGTTTCCTCTGAGTCCTGTTGTAAGACTTGAACCATATTGTGGGAGTAAAACTCTATGTACGCACTCCAGTCTCTTGCAGGCACTTAATGTGTAATACCTGGATGAAGAAATGAATGCATTTCTTATCAATGTAGAATATAATGAACTTTTCAATAATTAAATAGACTGACTGTGCGGGATATGGCTGTACCTTAAAGTTTACACTTGACGCGTACTTTTTCATCCTCTTTCAAGAACTTAATTTTACAAAATCTTACAGTGTAATTGTACAGTTGTGGTAGCACCGGGGGATTGTGGGAAGGAATAACATTACACTGACTCTGTATTCTTGTGGCTTTAAATGTTAAAGTTTAGCCAAGTGAACGTTTATATTGCAGAAGTTGATTTCTAATCAAATTCATTGCTGCTTCTTTCATTTCAGACCTCACAACACGCTGAAATTGACAGGGTCATTCAGTTTGGCCGAGGTCCACTCATGGGTGACGTTTTGTCTCCCTGAATTACCAGAGAAGACCCCTGTTGGCGATTCTATATCCTTCCAGTTCATGTCCACGTTCCTTGACACACAACTCAGTTGTATTTACAGGTGAGTATTACATAATGATGTTATTACGGTGCCACACCTTCTTTGTACGTCTGTTGTTACGGTGCCACACCTCTACTCTGTTGCAGTTTACCTGCAGTCAGACATTTCTTTGACTGTTGTTCACTGCTGTCATGCTAGTTTGTATTTTATTTCAATAGGAATTAGAGATTTACTAGGTAACAATTTAGCCTTGTAGTTGGACAGGTTGATACCATTGTGCCATTGTGGAAGTATGCTGAAAAGTGAGTTGCGCACTCCAGGAAACTTGACGGCAGTTACAGTATTAAACTATGGCATTGGTTGCAGTTTTAAACTGGATGGCTGTTGTAGATAATCGTTGATGCATGATGTGTTGTCTACTCAACTCAGATTTTGTGGCCGACATGTTGAGAACTAGGATTGTCATACCATATGTGTTTGTCTTCCTCCGTGATGGAGAAGAGGTCATTTCAGGGGATGGCTTATCTTAAAATGGCGCTTACCAAATATTGAACATTGCTCTAGGTCTTTAACGTCTGACCGTGTTAGTGTAATGCAAAATCAGTCATCGTGATGCAGGTCTCGGTATTGCTGCAATTTTTGTGACTCCCTTGAAAATGATTTTTCAGTTGATAAATCAGTCATCAATATTTTCCCATGTGAATTTTTCTGTTCTGTGTGTTTTGGGGGTTTTGCCACAAGATTTGCATAATTTTATAGAAAATGACTACTACTTTTCTGATGGTAGTGTGTGAATTAATACATTTTGTAGAAAAGGCGAGGCTGTGTTCAGGTCCGATAATATTTCCACCATCTCAATTCTGAAAGATGTTCTGACAAAAGAAGCCACCAAGAAGAAAATTCGACTGGACATAACATATGGTTAGTGTCAAACTTAAATAGTTTAAGGATAATTATGTCTGGACTCTGAGAAATCTCAATTTCTGTCAAAAAATAACGGAGATTTCCTGTAATGATGCTTCTGATTGCAAATTGACCTATCACCAAGATTTTGAGTAACAGCTTAATTGACCAATCAGAACGCAGTATTCTTGACACACGTTCATTTCCAAGCCACCAAGCTCAACAAACACTAGGTTAGCGGGTAAAACGTATTGTTTGTTTGTCGTCTTTTTGCAAGAGGTCGTAGCTTGCGATAGGACAATTGTGATGAAATTGTATTTTCAAGGAGTGCCTCTTAACGTTGTGTTATTGAGTATAACACCCTGGCCACCAGTTTTGTCTCACCAAATCTTGCATTTTTAATGCTTTCTCCAATCTCATGTGGAGCACGCTCCGGTCTTTGCATCACATGATCTCTTATTAAATCGGTTAGATAGAGTAAAGCAATTTTATCATCAATTGTCGTGAGTGGACGTACATCCATTGCCCTTGAATCAGAAACTAGGATGAGATGGTTTTAATTTAGTGAAATCAAAGAAATTTCTGAATTATCTTCAATGGTTCTAGACTTGTAAATCATTTGTGCTTAAAACTGTACGATTGATGAACTTAGGGGGTGAAAAATTCATCAAGTAATCGTGATTCTGTTGCTTTTGACAGAAATCAACGATGAGTCCATCCCTCACACATTAAGCCTCATTCATCCCAAGCTGGAGTATCAGTTGCTACTAGCCAAGAAAGTGCAGCTGATTGACGCGCTGAAGGTAACGGCAAACATTGCCTTAAACTTTCTATCATGAAGAAGAATGTCAAAACGCTGCGAGTTTCTGTAACATTCTGTGTTAAGCCACGTTATATCAGTCTCAGGTGACCTCTCATTTCATCTTTATGTTATTGCTATTGTGGAAAGGAAAATTTTGAGGCTTGTTTGTTGGAGTTAGTCCCTTTGAATTTGTGAATTTCATGTTTGAAAGAGTGAGACATTGTCATTTTTGCAACCAAAAACGTATTTTTGGGATTATCGGTGGATGGGATAAACTTTTTGTTTAGAAGTTACTAGCTTTGACCAGAGCCTTAAAATACTAATCTTTTTTGCATTTGTGATTTTATTACAAATCTAAAATTATTGCCATTGTCTGTCAGACATTCGTTGAAATCAAAGCCGCTGACTTTGTCAGTTCCTTTATCATGTGACATTTAGCTCAGCGTTAAGCTGCAACTGCAAAGGTTCTGTGTTTGCTGAAAAGCACTTCAATTTGTTGTTAACAATATCACTGTAAAGGTTGTAAGGAGGGAGGACGTGTTCTTTTGAGTTAGAATCGCAGTTGAATAATTTTGTGTAGCTGCTATTAAAGAAGTATTTACATCACAGTGTTAAAAACTGATGTTACTTCTTGTAACTTTAGGAACTTTCCGTCCATGAATCTGACATCAGTTTCATGTCACCCGAGTATCGACAGATCTTAGAAGATGCAGATAAACTTC
The DNA here is from genome assembly GCA_002633005.1 of Phoronis australis. Classification (NCBI taxonomy): domain Eukaryota; kingdom Metazoa; phylum Phoronida; family Phoronidae; genus Phoronis; species Phoronis australis. The sequence goes on along the minus strand of NMRA01000108.1, from coordinate 603,472 downwards.
AGCTGGAGTACAAGAAACAGCCATGCCACCTTGAGAGACTTTATGGTACTACACTTTTAAAAGTTACTGTATTTTTCTAAGGAAGCTGAATTGATTCTGACTCGTTTCTGGTAGCTAGCCCTAATAACCACCCAGGACGCTTAGAAAAATTCGATTCAGGGGAGGCGCTTATTGTAACCCAAGGCGTTAAAATCCTGTCTCCAAAACGGGTGAAATCGGAACCTAAGATTCGTCATATTTACGCTCTGTGACGTATCTATAACCTATGACAGACTTTCTTCAAAATTGTGGTGCATTGCTGTCAAACTTTGCTGTTAAATTATGATCATTTTACTATAGAATTTTAGGACTGCAGGTAAGGCATTTTTCGCACGTACACGTTCATGGGCTGGGCGCTTATTTTAGCAAAGTCCGAAAGCGCGTGGGAGGCGCTTGTAGGGGCATGGGTGGTTATTAGGGAGAATACGGTAATGTATGGAAATTGCACATGTAAATTGCATTGAGAATTAATTTGATTAGATAGTGTTGGAATGCTTTTGTAGTTGCAATGTTCTCTGTTCCAGTTGAGGTAAAAACCTGACTAAGTGACTGCACACTATGTCCAGTTTTAATAACCTCAGTTTGTAAAAGATTTTTGTTGGGTACCACTGCAATTCGAAACTATGCATCATACTTTTAAAACATTTCCTAGCAAGTCGAACATTTTTGCCTTGCATTCCTTATTTACAGTTGCCATTAAATAAGACAGTAGTCAGCGTTTGTGAAATTCACCGTTTTGCAGTTCACGGTAATTATAATATTTCTTCATTCAACTTTTTCCCAGGTATGATCACTGACCTATTTATTGACAAGTTCAAGTTTAAAGGTCAAAATGTCAAGAGCAAAGTGCCTGTGTTGCTGGAATGTCTGGACAACTATGACCTGCCAACTCTAGTGGACTTCTTTCAAAATGCCATGTAAATGGTAGTGTGGCATATGTCGTGTTTGCTTTGGTGAAGGATGTGACGTCCATCAAAAGAGATGATCTTGGTTTGGTGTGCTGACAATGTTTACACAGTTACAGCAGGCAGCACCGACACAGCAACACTATGTGATTAAGAGCCACCTGGTGGAGAAGTAGTTAATCATTCCCGTATAATGTGTGGGATGAGGGTCGATAGGTGCTCTCGTCTCAAACTTTACCCAGGCGATGAGTACTTGGCAAAGAGAGTGAATGTCGCGTCACTGATAAGCATTGGTGATGCCTGTGCGTTAACAGCTGATTGTACGTTTTGCATACTCTCCTGGGGCTGGAGATGGACAGTTAAAATTGTGAACAGATCCATGGTCTGGGTATTGAAGTTAAGAGTTTTGTCAAAAGAGTATGAAGTAAATACCGAAGTTATTAATTTGTGAATCAACATGTTGCTTTTGGGACAAGTGGAGGCAGAAATAATTTCTGTGTGACCATACCCTCTGTCAGCCATTTGCAAATTAGTAAGTGGGATTGGTTTGTTGAGAGCATAATGGGTTGTATCTCTCGTTGTTCTACGAAAGGAGTTGCTAATTTGCTGGGTTTTTTTTGTAAGTTGACTAGGTTAACTTTGTAGAATGCAATATCTCTTATAAAAGATTGAAAATCACAATATGCAGTTCTGCTTAACTCAGCTAAAGAAATCTAAGTTTGTATCCGCTGGTTCCATCCTCTCTTTAACTTTGTTGAGAAGCAGTCGACCAGCTCAACATACAAATATTAACTGTCGTGCATGAAGTAACAAAACTGCTCATTGATGAGTTTACTTGGTTAATTTAGTTTCATTCACACTCAGCACCCTGTTAGTGAGAGACAGATGAGCTGTAGTCATTTTTGAGAGATGTAGGTTGCTGATGTTTTGAGCTTTGTTCTGAGGAATACACAACTTAGTGATTGTGACATGGGCATAGGTCATATCAAACTAGTGCTCACAGAAGCAACTCGTTTATAGTCTCTGTTGCATGGTTAACAACAAATAAAAGCACTAGGAAGTGTTCATCAAATACAAATACTTGTTTGATAAATATACTGGAGAAGTGAGTAAGCAATTAATGAATGGTGATGACTATAATGTCTGGAAACTGAATCATTTTATCCGTCCATTTTTGACAGTGTTTTTGAAAATCAACAAAAACCAAGTACGGTGTATTTTTGGTAGAATATTTCTAGAGCCTTGTTTTACATTGTGCCAAGGTGTTACCAGTTGATGATTTTCATTTTCTGTTTCAAAAGGTTGTAGTAATTTATTACCATTGGATCTGAATAGTAAATAAATCGGAATTAAATGTTGCCTATAACATTTCATTTCTTTTACTATGATTACACATTACTGCTGACCTGAAAGTTAACAAAAAACACATTCTGTCTAGTGATACTAATAAATGAATAGTTACCGGTACAAAAATTCACTGGCCAAACATCTATAAATTAAAATTGTTTGTTCGCAACCATTTTTGCACTGCCTTAAACAAAATATAAAAGACCAAGAAATCCATAACACATCAACAGTAACAAATAAAACCTTTTGTAATGCCACAATTGTACAATTTGTTCAGATGAATTTTTAACAATTAAAATTTTCCTAAAAACACACGCGTTCATAAAATCAAAACTGAAATTCAAGGATGGGCGCCGGGCAGTGTTTGAAACCTGCAGTGCAAATTTGATTTTAATACCTGAAATTTTCTTACATACTTCAGAGAACTCGTTTGAGAACGTGACCAGGATCTAGAGAAAAACACGAAGCAGAAAACTGTTGCAAGGGCCGTATTTTGATATTCAGACTAAAACTGTGACTAGTTAACAATTGCAGCTCCAAAACATTAAAATAAATGGTGAGTTTCCATAATTGTTTTGATTAATTAAAACCAAATAGTAAAATGTAGTTTCCACATAACTACAACATGTGAGGTAGATTCCAACTAGTAGTTCAATGTAATTCACGGAATTTATGTCAAGATAACCATAGAATTGTAAATTGGCAACAACTAATTTCCAAAGTACAACTGATTCAGACATAAGGAATAATCTAACCTTTCACCATTAGCTCGCTAATGCAAAATTTGGTACAGTGCCAATATGCGCTACTGCCATCTATCCTTATGTTTGATCTTGGTAACATGTCCTGACTTTCTACTGATCACGCTGTCTCAAATATGAAGTAGGTACAGTTTTCTGACCAGTCCCCAGAAACATGACAACTAGACTTGTTTAAATATGAGCCAGACAGATTTTTGACAGGACGAATCTCCCAAAATCCACTAATTAACACACCTGTGTCTGAACATTCTTTCTCGTAACAGACTGAGGCAGATGTTGAATGCATAATGGATTGTGGGAAATCACCCCACCATAACTCATTACAATTGTCCAGCCACCTAGTGGCAAGTAGAAGAATATCCCATAATTCAAAGTAATAAAACTACAGACTACCTCACACACCACAATATAAAGTGCCTATCTCTAGGATGTTGGCAAAACAACTGAATAATTCATCTCATGAGGCAGTGCTGCCCTCCTAGGGTAGAACGTGTGAGTTAGTTGGTAGTTGAGCAAGTTGACTATGGACGAGGTGTAGATGTCGGCAAAGCGACAGAGACGACGGGTGAAGTAAGACGGGTTGTGGTACGTCCTGAATACACTGCCAAACTGCTTGTTGAAAACTTTCTTGGTTATTTGCCTACAGGAGATAAAATTTTATTAAAAAATTGGCTTTATACATTTTTATTTACTTGACTGTTTTAACTAAATAGATTGTGCACTAATTTATAAAACATTACAGCTCTGTAAACAAAAATGAGAACATTTTGACAAAGGCTTTGGTAATAGAAATTTTAGGATAGAACATGGTAAAAACGAGAGAAGTTACTTACTAGGAGACATATAGTTAGTTGAGCATATCATTTCAAGCTTGCAGCTCCGTCATGCCCCGCAAAAACGTTATGCTCAACTATCTAAATGTCTCCTAGTATAAGTAACGTTTTTACTATCATCACAGGAGACAACGATGAACGTTTTTAACCAGAAACAACTTTTGTCTTCTGGTGACTGAATAAAAGCTTCGACAAAATCTTAGTAGATTGTGTTCATAAACAAGAGAAGGTGCAGTGCTGAACTTCAACCTACATAATGATTGTAGACAAACTTAGACTGGATTCAGTGAACTCCATTCAATTCACATTTAAATTGTGAAAAGTTAAAAAACTATCTTAGTAGTATGTTAAATAAAACTTTAACTATATTCCAGACATTAAAAAACAGTTTGCAAGGATGCGCTGTGTATGCGACTTTAACAGAACTTGCCTTAACTCGTTCCTCTCTGCCAACCACTGGCTGATGACCTCTCGAGATTCTTCATCGTTGTAAACTTGAGATTTTTCGATCAGATCCTGAAGCATGACCAACCACATTACGCTTGACTTGTACTGGTCACTGTTGAGAACTTGGATCTCATCCTAAAATGAGATGCAAAATATGTCAATGAAAAGATGACATAGAATTCTAAGAACATCTCTAGGATTCCATCCCAAAGTAGTACAATAAATATCACCTGATTGGTAACTTGCTCAAAACGAGATATAAGACACTGTCAATAGCAAAGACTTGACATAGGAATTTCAGTAGTTCATGTTAAAATGACATCCAAGATTCATACAACAAAGAAAAGACATTAGGAACTTCTCTAAGATATCATCCTATAATGAGATGCAAGACATGACAACAAAGAGATAACACAATTGAAACTCGTCCTAAAATGAGACGAGAGAAACATCAACAAAAAGATGACATAAGGAAGTTATATGATATTGACTTTTGCTCGGAGATGACAGATAAAGACGCAGCCAAAGTTAGAATGGCTTATTAACTTAATCATTAAAAACACCAAGTAATAATTAGTAAATAATCGTCAAAAAAGTTAGTTAATACTCAGAACTTGTTGACACCAGAAATTTCGGCTCAACTTAAAGTAAGTGGGCACATTTTTAAATGATTGCGTAGAAAATTATTTTTATATAAAAATATAAGCTGGCTCCATATTTTTGTAGATTGGGAATCAGTAGATGATATTTCTGTCTGTGGAGGATATTTTCAGGAAATTTAAGATTGAACAGGACTTGGAATTTTGAGCTGCTGAATTGACCACAACGTCAGGAGAATATCTAAAATTCATTTCTTTTAGATGACTGAACATATGATTTTGACACAATTTTAATTTTTCAAAGTTTATCACATAGTTACATAAAAGCTAACTAGATATGGTGGAACAGTGATATTTTACTTCAGCTGCCATGTTTCTCAGACAAAAATAAACAGAAAATTATTTACTTCATTATTACCACAGTTGGCAATGCTCTGCCATCGACAGCCATCACAAGGTAACCTGAGCTTTTGGAAAATGGAAAAAGAAAATTTCATCATTATAAGCTATTTTCGAATTTTTGGAAACCTTACCTCCAATTCAGGTATTATTGCCCCAGTCCTCCAGCCATGGCGAAGAGTTGCATCCTATAAACACAAATAGGGGGTCTCTAGTGGCATACTAAAAGGTACTTACAGGAAATGACTCAAACAGACTGTAGCAAATGGGTTTACATATTATGGCTAAAGCTACATTAAAACATTGATCGTTTTTGTACCAATCTTATTGTAATTCAGTACGAAATGCAAATCAACATTAGCTTTCACATACCATATGATTGGATGAAAGATTAGACGCCTGGTCTAAGATCTAAAATAAATTCACTTATGAATGCTCCTCAGACAAAATATTTGCCTTAGTTGTAACTGTCAAAAGCCTGCATTTCAATGGCGAACTTGGGGTTGGGCTCTGATTGTTCATGACTATCGCACACGAATGGCCGGAATATTAATTTTATGCTAATTAGTCATAAGTTGGGCAACAGGATGCCTTAATTGTGAATACTACGTAGTTTAAAGCAGCTGAGTTAGTTTCTGATTAGACAGGCCAATATGTCTAATAAAAGTTCACAATTGAACACAGAGAAATAAAACCTGTTATCAAAAGAACATAGCACTTAACAAAATTAAACTGTATGAAACATGAAAACACAACAGTAACCCAGTTTATGTCGCGGATACTGTATAAATTATTGACAGGTAAACTTTTGGCAAGTTCTTGAGACAGCTGGCCAACAGGGGGTGGCATCTGTCAACAAAGACAAACAGTCAATCGAAATTTTTTTCATCTAATTCAAGTTAATACACTCTTAAATGTAGTGGATATAATTAAAATTACGAAACCAATTTGGTGAGAACGATAAATGTAAAATAAAAACACATAAAATAATTGAAACATTTTCATCACCTCCATTCAATTTTCCATGACTATTGTTAGAAAAGCAGACATGTGGCTTCGGGTATTTTTTGTATCTGAATCAAAGAATATGATTCATTTCAATCTATAACATGAAAAATTGGGAATTTAGTTTTGAAATTCAACCATCCTATTTGGCAAACTCAGGTCCAGTAAAAATTGTAAATTTACCCATTTTTCTGACATTCAAGTTTCAGGAAAACATTTTGTTTACCGCCAGCAAGGTGCTTCCACCCAATGAAAACTTCCCAACATCTTAAGATATTGTCTAACATTGAAAGGGATGGAGAGATATATGTGTTGTTTCTACTTAATTCATAAATAGTAAAATAATGCACTGTTTTTACAGTTCCTGGCTTCCAAACACCCACTATACCGTCCTGATGTAGCATATTTATATGAACAAAACACTGCAACAAACACTAATTTAACTATTTGTCTGTATCCTCATGTAATGACCATCTTCGTTAAGATCTTTGATGAACAGTGTGCCTATACAACACAATGACATGATAGTCATAGCTACAATTTACCAGCCCACTTTTGGTCCTTTATGCTCTTGACAATTGATACAAACTTACAGCTAGATCACTGTAGACGTGGTCTCCAAAATATAGAACTTTGTTCCCATACCATGAAGTCAGTCTTTGGAACTCGTTGATATTTCCCTGTAACAATAGCATACTAATATATCACATCCAGGAAACAAGAGATGTCATACGCAATCCACTAATGAAGAGATTTGCTTAAAATACTCAACATGTTTACCCAGTGAAAGTCTAACACTACATGACATTTTAAAAACTTTTGGAGCACATTTTGAGTTACTTCAAACTAGGACCCAATTGTTTATTGGATCCTTGCTTCAAACTATGGTATAACCAGTCTATTACACTTATGATAAAAGATGGGTTCCATAGCTAAATCTAAATGTATTCTCCACTCCAAAGTGGAACTTTTGACAACCTGATAAGAAGCTCAAAGTCCACTAGGTGGCACTGTTAAAACTACTGCCTACCTGAATAAATGCACATGCTGAGGTACATGTGGGACACTTATCCCAAAAACCCTATGCTGGTGAACAGTTTTCTAATCATACTTTAATCAGATAAAATAAAAAGAAGCTTCGTCTTTTACCAAGACCACCTAGCAAGTACCGAGTCTCCTACGATCGCTGCAAAGATTTACATGCATGTAGTAGTATTGGCCAATGTCTCTTAATAAGAGCGCTATGTATTTTTTAAACTACATCAAAAAGTAGATTTTCAGATGGCAGGAAAACCAGCTAACAACCGTTGGAAGACGTACCTCTCTATAAACACTGTCTTTCTTTAAAGTCCGCACGCGGTCATACGATAAAGAATCAATCTCTTCACTATACATTCTGAATGGTCTGAAATAAAACTTTAATATGACCTCTGGGTGTGACAGAACAAAATGCACCTGAAAGATCAACAACAATATTATACGTTTTACCGCTCTTTTATCTTGTGAAGACTTCATGACGAGGCACAGCCCAAAACATTCAACGCTTCAAAAAGTAGGCTGTCCCTCAACATCGTTATCAGTAGTTGCAAGAATGGAGTCCAAAAAATAAGGGAATAGACAAATTAAGAACATCACTAAAAATTATTTTCTCTAGGGCCTCAAATCCAAAAAGCCACAACAGTGACTGTTGCATCAGATACACAGTTCAGAAGTTCAAGTAGCCAATTTTAGACAACTTTAGGTGCATTGAATCTGAGCACCAGGACCTAAGTTCATCACTTTTTACTAAAACTTTTAAATATATCAACATATCACATGACATGGTTCAAAATGTAAGACGAACCTCTATTCAAATAACTCCAAATTCTCTAGAGGTATTTAGTTAGGATAACTATTCTAATTGTGCTATCACATGTGCACAATGCAAACCAGTCTATTAATATGTAAAGAATGCAGACAATGTTAGTGTTACCACATTAGGGCATTCTCCAGTTCAGTGACTTTACCAGACACAGAGTGGATGTCAGGAAGTGATAACATCTAGCTCCTTTGTTAACTGCCCAGCAAAGTCTTTTGTCTCCTGTGGCAACAGGAAGGCCAGTACAAGACTTATTACAGACCATGTGGGAACACAGTCAAACCCAGTGCGTTGGTACGTTCGGTAAGAATAGATTGGTTGTAGTTAGGCGGTTTTGGTGATTCAAAAACTTAACAAAATCAGCATTTGACGAGGAATCCAGAAAATAATGTTATTGACTTATGTTCAAACATTTTAAAACAGAAATTTTATTTTTCACGGCACAGCCCAGTCAGGCTAGATAGGATCTTATCGAAGATTAGATCAATTATTGAACATAAGAGAGCTGACCGTCCAACCATGACTGCCAGAATGGACTTATCAGTCATGCAAGATATTGGGTACAGCAGTCATCCACCCAACTTGTTATGCTACACAACCGAGCAAGTTAGACCCAACAGGAGAATGCCATAATGACGTAATGAGTCATCTCTGTTCCCAAGTCACCCCCTACCCCCCAAAAAAGATGATGGTTATAAAACTAAAAACGTATCTGGTTAGTGCTACTCAAATCCCAACTACTCAGAACCAAATCACAGTTAGCAATTGAGAAACACATTTGAACCATTTTATATTTCACGTGACGTGATTGGTCAATTTTCAGTATAGCCTCAGGAAAAGTTTTGAGCTCGAGGGCTGAAGTCTTGACTTAGCATGCAACCTACCTGGAAGATTCAGTGAAGAACTGGGGTTTCATTGCGGAGACTACGATGACATCAAATAGATCTTTCCAATCCTCACCAACCATGAAGCTCATTCCCTTATTCCTTCAAACAAACTTTTTCTGTTCTAAGCAAGTCACAAGCATTTAATTGGCCACTACAGACAACCATTATGAGTTGCTTTATATTACCTTTGGGAAATACCAAGGGTGTCGTATTCTAAACGCATTTATCAAATAAGTAAATTTCGCATTCTCTAAATTCCGGAAACACTTACTGATGAGTGTCAAAATGGCTGAGAATGATTTTGCCAAATTCTGGATCTGATCTACGGTAAATCATGTAAAAGGTAACCAAACTAGAAGAGGTGTGAAAGCAATGTATAGTCCGCAATGCTGCAATAATCGTGTTAATCACGCCGAGTTAGACTACATCAATCACTTACACAAAAGGATAGCCACTGTTTGTAATAAGGAAGAGCTTCTTTCCAGCATCTGAGAGTTTTTTCAATAATTTCCCAATCATCTGGCCATCTTCTTTGCAAAGATAGGTCTCTAGAAAGGAGAACATTATGGCTGNCTGGAAGATTCAGTGAAGAACTGGGGTTTCATTGCGGAGACTACGATGACATCAAATAGATCTTTCCAATCCTCACCAACCATGAAGCTCATTCCCTTATTCCTTCAAACAAATTTTTTCTGTTCTAAGCAAGTCACAAACATTTAATTGGCCACTACAGACAACCATTATGAGACGCTTTATATTACCTTTGGAAAATACCAAGGGTGACGTATTCTAAACGCATTTATCAAATAAGTAAATTTCGCATTCTCTAAATTCCAGAAACACTTACTGATGAGTGTCAAAATGGCTGAGAATGATTTTGCCAAATTCTGGATCTGATCTACGGTAAATCATGTAAAAGGTAACCAAACTAGAAGAGGTGTGAAAGCAATGTATAGTCCGCAATGCTGCAATAATCGTGTTAATCACGCCGAGTTAGACTACATCAATCACTTACACAAAAGGATAGCCACTGTTTGTAATAAGGAAGAGCTTCTTTCCAGCATCTGAGAGTTTTTTCAATAATTTCCCAATCATCTGGCCATCTTCTTTGCAAAGATAGGTCTCTAGAAAGGAGAACATTATGGCTGCTAAGTAAACAAGTCACACTTAGTCACTAAGCCACACTTAAGTCACTAAGCCACACTTAGTCACTAAGCCACACTTAGTCACTAAGCCACACTTAGACACTAAACCAAATTAAGTGATAAGTCATAATAAGTCCCAAACCAAAACTAAAAACAGTGTTAATCTTATGAAACAAAGTATCAGACCTTACATGCACTAACTGCTAAGCGATACCAGAGCTAGTTTACAGTGAAACAACTCATTTGGATGACATAAAAGGTCATACATATTATGACAAACTAAACTACTACAGATATCGATAACTACAAAAGTTATATTAACAATATGTTGAGATACAAAGGTGGGTGACAATCTGCCACATGTGCAGCAGAAGGATGCATCCGCCCATTCAAGGGAGAGTGAGTGAGGCATTGAGTGAAATAGAGTAACAGTAGCTATGACTATACGAAAAATGCTAACATGGAGTGGAACAGCTGGTTAACATGACAATATAAAAATATATACAAGACACAACAAGGGGACAAAATGAGAGTAACGTAAAATTAAGATGAGTACAAAGCCAACATGGAGCAGACTCAAGTAATAACTAAGGAATATACAGTAATACATAAGGTGACGTACATAATATATACAGTAATACATAAGGTGACATACATAATATATAGAGTAATAAATAAGTTGACGTACATAATATATACAGTAATACATAAGGTGACATACATAATATATACAGTAATACATAAGGTAACATACATAATACATACACCGTATGCCACTACGTATACTCATAAATACATAATAAATACAAAGGAACATAGAATTGAGGTAATGCTAAACGGAAACATCTAGAACCTTTATTAAAAATGCTAACATGGAAAGAATATTAATATAGACAGCCTATGAAGCTAACCAACAACAACTGTGTTGGTAATGCGTGCTGTGCTTTTCTCACGAGATATCCACAGGAGTCAAATTGGCAGCAAATTGTATTATTGCTCTAGTATAGTACCACCACAGCCTGATACCTATTATAACAGACTGAGGCCAGCTGTGTGTGTGTGTGTGTGATAGACAGTTCCATTATTAATTATACATTTAATGGAAAAAAAGATTTAATACCCACTGTTGGTACTGAGCCAAAATCAATGTTTCATTGCTCAACATCCAATATGGTAAAAGGCCATCAATTTCAGACAAAAAATATTGCTAAAAATGCCGTTCCCATTTTCCAACGTCTTCATAATTACTTTGTTGTGAACGCACAGTATTTTTCAAAACATTGCCTGGTACAGACTTTGAACGGTACACAGGAAGGCATTAATTTGGTGCCGCATATCTTTCACACAAAAACATGAGAAAAAATACAATTGTCAGCCATATTGTGTCCTAAATAGGTGAGATTTCACCATTGATGTTTCTCGCAATGAATCTCATACGTAATCCAGACTTGTTACGATTTATGGAATTTCACATTTCTTGTAAAGCTGCCGTACGACACATCTGGATGAAGTAAGTGATCAATGACAAATGGAGTGGTGCGCTGCATGGAACCATGGCAAAAATATCGCCACCTACTCAAAACCTTTATATCAAGAATTCCATGATGGTGACAGCCTATTGACATTTCTTTAAAAAATCAATAGCCAATTTGGCACATCTTTCACGCAGCATGAACTGTCAATCAAAAAGATGGAGGAATTGTGGGATAGCAATCAGCTGATGGGCCAATCAGCAAAAATCATTGTGCATAATGCTAACAATTTAAGATTGAATCATGCAATTATCAAACACATATCGTACATCATCTATACATCAAAAAGTGTTGAAACAGTTTGTTATGGCAGTCAGTTATAAATCAACGCTTCACAAAGAACTTTCTGTGCACATTATTGGTGTTCTCAAAAGGCAAAACTACAAGCATGGCTCAATTACAAAAACCTCCTATTTGGTTTCAACTCCAGACGACAACAGTTCACAAATCGAGACTAAATCTAAGTCAACTCTTGAGCGATCCTACGTTTTTTGTCTGCCATCACGATGTGTAGGCCAATTATCTACCATCGTGATTAAAAAAAATAACTAGAATCAAATTCGGCTATTCTCATCACTGGGAATCAAAGAAGTGAAACCTAACGCAATTATTGGCTAATCTGTATCACATTTGTACGGGCAAAAAATGAGTCCCTTAACCAAGCTTTTCACAAGGAGTTTAATTTTAGATACCAAATAGTTCGAACAATCAACAGTTTCACATAATGGTAAATCAGTTTATTTTTAAATTATACAGTGTGCTTTATTGCTGTGAAATCATGACCAATGCAGTAATTGCATTGCTCCTCACAAAATTGCACTGCTCCTCACACAAGGGCCCCAAATCAGCATTCCTGATTAACCGGCTTCTTGTCACAGCGCCATCTGGTACAAATCTATTGAGGAGTTACTAATGCAAATTAAGCATCGTGTTCTTTTTGCCAATCCACACAAAAGCAATTGGCACTTGCCAATATCCAATGCCATTTCAATCAAGACATTTCCACCATGAACCAGAAAAGGCCGAAGCTTTTCAGACACGGCTCAAGATTTGAAACACGACTCCGGGTTAATTCAAATAGTTCTTCATCGCTGTTTGGAGAAAGAACACCCTAAATGAATGCCCACAAAGTTATCAGGTGTGGAAATTGAACATAGTATTAAGGGGTGCGTTGGGGAGATGCAAAATACTCACAAAACACTAAGATCACCAGTGTTCTCTAGATTTTCGAAAAGAGCGTGGTAGTGAATGGTCTCAGTGGATGCCGAGACCGACGCCGCAGTGAAGTGTCATTGAGTGATCTCAGAGTATGAAGAGTTTTGTATCATTCAAGTATATTTTAATCACCAATTAAAGTTGCAATAGGAAGCAGACATGCCAGCAAGCTTCAGACCATTCATTAAAAGTGAATTCTCCAGCTCTATGCATGTACTAGTACATCAAACAATAAACATGATCAAACCTGTTTAGAGCTGATTGACTAACTGGTATGAGATCGTTTATATTCTTGCTTAATGTAAATCAATTGGATTAATTAGCAGAAGATTTATTTATCCATTCAGTGCAGACAACTACTAAGATAACTTGATAGGTCTATGATTCACTGTTGACTATTCTCTGCAATAAAAATCACATTTTTGCACGACTTCTTTAATTGTAATCGTAAACACCCATTTCATCTGTGTTCACTGGTGCTTGGCCATTTTAGAAAACTAATGTCAAGGTCATTGCCTGGTCCCTGACTACATTCAATAACTGTGCATCGTTTGTCACTGAGCGAACGCTAGGAAAAAGGAATAAAATGATTACTTTTAACAAGGGGAAAAGTTCAAAATCTGATTTTAAAATGTTTTTCCCTTCGATCCACAAACATTGACAGTAGCTGAGTAACTTGTCTGTTGCATATTCAATTTTACTAAAGATTTTTGCTCGGCGGTGAAAGTTTTCTTGTCAGACTAGGGAGTGTGGCAGTCAATTTGGGCAAGATTACAAGTAGCGGGGTCAAAAAGGACTGTAGCTGGCTGCTCAGATTTTTACCCACAGAGGAAATACTGATCATGCAAGATCAGGCAAAATTACATGAGTGAAAGGTGAATTCTTGGCGAGTACACTCGGTACCTTACAAGCGCACATTTTTCGTAGCAAATAGGCGGCCACTGAAATGATTGGTCAGCGAAGGTGGAATTTTGAATGAAGGGATAGAATACTACTTAACCTTACCCAAGTCATTCATAATTGCTTGGTGCAGTTCACCATTCTTATGAATAGACTGAATAGCTGTGGTGACGTCACGAAAAAGATTCTCAGGGTGGTATGGGATACTGTTTCTCTCAAAGAACTGTAATCAGAGATCAATAAAACATAATTAATAAAAAGTACCATCAAAATTCACTAAATTACAACTTCATTTTATTGTTTTGTCCATCATCAGGTGACACAGCATTCTTTTGTCTGATCGCTGAGTGCATTTGGTCACCTCTGGTTATTAGACCATATTATGCTGATTTCACTGACAAGATAGTTTTAGTCATGGGAGATGCACTTTACTGATGAATGCCTTCAAATTGTTTATCATGGTAAAAATTCTATAACCGATGTCAGTGATAAGATTTAGGGTACAAACAATTCCCGCACAGTTTTTACAGAAGAAGCCATTTTCTTACAGAATCATTTCCGAAATTTCACAAACAAATCAAATTAACCTTAATGGGAAAATTTCTCATTTGCTCATAATTTCTAGGAAAAATTTCTTTGTGAATTTTTCAGCACCAAAATTTAGGAATTCTTACCATATATCATCTCAATCATGAAAAAAACACCAAGGTAATGCTAATATTAGTTATACACTATACCTCTGTGACGTTTGCCAGCAGTGTGATTTCAGGCAAGGCAAAGAGATCCATCAGCTGATACATACGTGGACCCTGAGAAAAGCAAATAAAAAGACTCACTACTGGATTCAAACCCTCCCCCCCACACAAACACACTCAGTCAGTATACTGGATTCATCAACCACCCCATGCACACACCCTGGGTATAATGTTGATGATGTCACCCCCATTGTTTGATGATGTCACACCCAAAGTTTGATGATGTCATACCCATTATTTGATGACATCGTATGCATTTCTTGACGTTGTTCTTGCGCATAATGACAGGTTGCGCTAGATGCTTTACGTTAAATTATTGAGATCGCAGTTGTCTTCTTATTCATTTAAACTTTTTAGAAAGATGTTGCATTACTTTCAAACTGTGAATATGAAAAATTCAGTAAAATATGGTCCTCTTTGACTCTTTCGTTTCTTTGAATATTATCTAGTGTTAAAATTTGATGTCTGGTCTTGAAATGAGTGTTTGTGTGCGCGTCTATGTGCGTTTATGTTTGTGCGTATGTGTATGTGTCAAATAATCATGCATTCATTCACATGTCTGTATATGATGTCACTGGCAATATTTCTTGAAAAAATGTATAATTAATAATTTGACTATTGATTAATTATTCATCTTGATTTTGGAGACATCAACAATTACGCTTTAGCAAGACTCACTTTGCCATGGAAACCACTCATAATGTCAAGTGGTACATGTATGCCATTATATGTCTCCAGGACATCTTTATCAGAGACAGGATGAAGTCCTTTGAACACTGTACCCATCTGGATGGTGTGAAAAGCATCAATCTTCAAAAGATTACCCTGAAAAACACACGAGTTCACATTTTGCTCTAGAATTCATTACCATTTCCCAGAAATGAACCAATAAAAATTGAGTCCCGAAACTAACTTATTTATCTATACTTATGGTGGTACACATTATCCTACGCAGAGAAACTACTGGCAGACAAAATACAATTTCCTCGTCATGACGTCAAATTCTATGAACAGCAAAAATGCCTGGTAATGGCATTTATGGCAGCAAACTTACAATAGCAGAATGGCTTACTCCTGGTCAATTTTTCCTGTTAAGTACCCTTCACTCTACGTCATTACGGAAAGCTACTCAGACTATGAATTCCGCTTCCGCCCAGCCGCCATGACGGGAATTCCCAGTCTTTTTGTCTGAATACTTTAGGTGTGTCCTGTATATTGTTCCACGGTGTTGGTAGTTAGTAGTGAGTCCATGAGTGATTCGAGTCAGCACATAAGAAGGTCCACAATCTCCTGCACAAGATGCAGGCCTGCAGCCCGTTTCATGAAAGTGACTTAAGACAGAAAATTACCGGTAGTCTTATGCTCACACTTTATAATTGCTTAAAAAAGATTTTAAATTAGACAAAATGATTATGAGTGCATCACAGTCTAGAAATAATTTGTAGAAATTACCTCAGTCGGTAACTAGCAGTTATGCGTATATTTTTAGAGACTTTGCACTTTTGGTCATGTGAACTTTAATTATTTTCCAGTAATAGTTGTGTGAAGCGCCCTGTCTTAAGTGTCACTTTTCATGCAACAGACACTGGACGCTGATGTTCGCAGACCATGCTCGAAATTGAAAATTCATGCATACTGCTAGTGTAGAAGGCTGGGAAAGAAAACCTAATTGTTATCCATTTCGATCGTAACATTATTTCAAAAGCCATCATTAGATATTCTGCAAAATTATCTGTTGCAGGAAGATATTACCATCAAGGTCAAGCAGCAAAACAATGATTCTTATTAGCATTTTTCCAAAAGTAATTGCAGAAGTACTATTGAACTTAACAATAATTTATGCCATTAGAAACGTAGACCTCTGTACACGGAATATGAAAAGTTTCTTTGTCCAATGATTTACAAGTTATAAAGGATTAAGCCCCAATTACGCTGTTGATGTATAGATGGAGCTGTTATCTATGTCAAATATCACAAAATTATCCCAGCAAAGTTTCTGAAATCTGCATCAGCTTGTTTGACCCAAAGATAATATCATTAGGGTACGGTATAGGCGTAATATTTGTGGTTTACCTGAAACCTATTCAAAAGACGATGTGTATTGATAAAACATTCATTTTTCTGTCACACATTGACTAAAGAGTCAATAAGCTCAGAATGAGCATGGTGAAGAAACGACCAATCAGAGAACATCAGTTAATTGATGAGGTCACAGTTCACAAAGCTTATGCCTGGGTTTTTGCCCTGACAGAACTCTCATTTGTAAGGGTGAAACATATCGTTTTGAAAACTCCCAGCACCACTAATATGCAACCTGCAGGGACTGAATTGGTGTGATATTGTAAGACTTCAAATTTACATTATTACAATGGTTAGATTACTGACAGCAGTTTCATTTTAAAATCACATTCAAAGCATGTACAAATTATACATACACCAAAATAGTTGTCTTTCCTGATAATGTTCTCCAGACCTGCTACTGTTTGTACACTGTGAAAGCAAACAGGTTTGCTGTTTTTTTCCATTTCTCGAAGATACTCAATACACAAACTGGAAGGTCAATGACATCCAATAGACAATAAAGCTATCACGTAATCCAAATTATAGAATCCCATAAAGGTTATTATTATCCATCTGCTGACTACTACCTCAGACCCACGAATGTTCCAACTCTGACAAAGGTAAGAAACCATGTTTCTTGTTTTCTTTACATTAATTATTGTTTGTTTGGTGCAACTTTCTCACCAAGAAACATCTCCAGTAGAGGCATAATTTTATCGAAAGAACCATTTAACTTTCAAAACCCCTGAGCTACAAGTAAACAAGTCACCTATAAAACAAAAAGGTGATTTGTCCTCTCAGTCTTACCTCTTGCACGTCAAAGTGTAGTCCTCTGGCAGAAAACTTGGGATCAAAAGGTAGATCGACAATTTCTTCTGGATACTGCAAAAAGTATTAGTATTAAAATGGGTTCTAAGATAACCAGCAAATCGTACAGTCTCTTACAAAAGTAATCAGACAAAATACCATTTCCACGTCATGATGGCTAATTGTGTTAACACAACAAAAATGACTATTAAGCAGCACGCTTCAGCAGAATGGTTTATCCACCTTCCTACATGTCCTTTTAATTCCCTTTCATTCTCAGTCATGAGAGACAGCTTCACTCACAAATGAATGCCTCTTTTGCCCAAAGACCATAATGGGAAATTCCAGATCATTTGGTCTTGAATACTTTTGGCTTCCACTGTACTAAGTCACATAAATAGAACAGAATACCAAAACAAAATAGCAGCGACTGACCGAGGGAGTCTGGCAACCATGTTCAGTTGTCTTGGGTAGGGTATTTTCAAACAACTTTTTTCTGCAATAAAGGCTCATCGTACAAAAACACAGAACGACCGCTGGTACATAACAAGCTCTGACAACCTTGAAAAGAAAAATACAAATTTACAAAATTAATTAAAACTAGTTTCCATTTTTCATTTGATGATACGAGCTCAATATTACATGACTTTCACCAAGGTCATGGTGGATTTCAGACCCAAACTGTGATAATAAAAGACTACGTTTCAGAAGCATAGCGCTTACAACCAACAAAAGGTACAGACTTACCTTGAATTTGCTGACTAAATAATCACGTCCCAAGTCATACAGAAGATAATGTAAGTTGTCGGTGTAGTTGGCGAGCGTGTAATCGTAGTCGAAGCCGAACACTTCAATTTCCGACATGTCCAACTCATTATTTGCAAATACTGAATAAGTGTCCACGTTATGAGGGAGTGACTGAACTGGAATGAGAATTCAATTGACCTTTAACCTTTCATCCAAGACAATTGCAGCTTCACTAATAGCAAACACTCAACCCACAACTATTTAGTCTGTCATGGCATCTTTTGATCGCTGAGTACGGCGAGCTGTGGAATTTGAGGCACATTGCCTACATCAGATCGTTCCATTTGTCTTTATTGTCTGCGAGTGTCTTCACTAAACGAACATAAAGTAACAGATTTGAAGTGTATTTTAACAGTTCCATCAATTTTAATCAAACGGGTAAATAACTCGCTTGTGCAAGTACTCACGGGCCATATTGGATCCCTCTCGTACACATTCTATAGTGTAGTGTCATGACGAGCGGCTGATTAAAGGTGCCTCAGTGGTTTGACATGCTACATGTTGATTAAGTCTCCTTGCAATAAGTCATCAAGCTTCGCTTAAAGTGTCAAATTTTTACCCACAGCGTTCACTAGCTGTGTTTCGATGTTCATGAAGTCTTACACACCTACAGTTAGCAGGGTTAGGTGGTTATGTGAAATGCAGCTTTACGAAAACTGATCAGGAATATCAGGCAGGTTTTTGTAGTTAAAATTCCTGGCCGTAAGGTATTGTTTTGAATATTGTTCTGGAATGTGAGCACCAGGTTTTAGGGTGTCCTTATCGACTAGTGATCATGATAACACACGATTACCTTTATTCATATTTTCCCTGGCATTTTCGTATTCCTTCCACAGTCGTTCTGCAGGTCGATCTTGAGTAAAACATCGAGATGTCAGCATTAAATACCGATTTAACTTGTCCTGACGAACATGCCTCCAGTGAGCCGCTAAACTGGCTCTAGTAATTGATTTCAAGGCCATAGTGCGATTTTCTTACATCTTTCTTTCAACCAAAATATTCAATCTCAGCTTCCATAAATGTTCGACTCTCGACAATTGAAAAACACATTTTATTGATCACATGAGAGCCACGTGAACAGTGGCCTCTCTGAACTAGGGCTAGCCTCGAATGCACTCAGTCCACTAAAGTTCAGGCACTAGCCCCTTTTTACGTTTCACAATGTCCTTCAAGTCTCCCCCGTCCCTCTGTCTACCAATAGTGGGATACAGGGTATAACACACCCTTTAAGCTAAATAGTACAGAAACATTAAGGATACCAAATCCGGTTTTGTCGTATGACAGATGACAACGACTTTCCCATCCACTCCTGAAACAAATTCTGTAACCCGGCGGCCTCGACGGCTGGAGTGACTTAACAGTTTGGAGGAAAATTTGAAACTCCTTTCAAAGTCTGCTAAATGGGCAAGCGTGGTCTACGCTTTTGCCGAATTACCGACACGGCAACTGTGGGAAATGACCACCCGCCAAGGCCATAATCCAGCCTGTTTGTGAGACTATAGCCGGGGAGCTAGTATAGATGAGTTTTCAGTGAGTGATTCCTACTTTTTTCTTTCAAGGTTAGTTGACGCCAATGATGCATTAGAAGATGACAGAACGATTGGTAGACTGTAAACAGATAGAATTCAGTATCCTTTAAATAAAACAGAAACACTTGGACACTTCATAAATACTGAGCATACATTTTCCAAGATAAAGTTAGAAAACTCGGCAGTACCATTTTTGACATCTCGTCATCTTGAAGATTTTTATCAAGTAAAGTTAATTTTGATCATATTCCATTGGCATTAATGTGCCTGGTTTTCTTTTTCCCTGTAGTTTACTAAAAAGACATATTCGTCGATCTGGCCAAAAAACAAAAATCAAGTCTACGACATTCTTCTTTCACAGAATATATATTTTTACAGAGATAAAATCTATTGTTTTATAAATACTTGGCTTATAAGGCCCTTTCATATTGACTTAACTCCGGTCTGAGCGGAGCGTCGACGTAAACAGCGCAGTTAACTGGACCGTTCATACTGGCTTCGGTAGTTAATGACCATCGAAGAAAAGGGTTGGTGACGCTGACGTCATCGAAGTTATCGCAAGGTAGCGCTGCACGCTAAGATTTTTTTCAATGTGACAATTTGGAACATTTAAATGTGCTAAATGACAGTAAACTCATTTTTAAATCGATTGTTTATCATTAAAGCAAACAATAAGTAGTTATTAGTGACGGCACTACTCTGTAACTGTTGACGATAACAGTGACACCTGGCGATAACTTCGATTGGACCGGAGTTAAGCGGTCTTAAATCCACCTATTAACTGCGATGTTAACTGGAGCTCTTAACTGCGATCCAGGACCGGAATTAAGCGTTCATACTGACCGCAACTCCCCAAACCATCGACGCGTCGACGTTATTATGAAAGGCCCTATACACATACTTGTCAATGGTTCTACGTAATCTGAATTCAGTCAAGCAAAAAGACTTGGACACTTCATAACGCGCTTTTTCCAATAATGTCTGTAAAGCATTTGGTTCATGAACCTTCGTAGAAAGGATTAAAATTCTATTTCCATAACAAGCAGAACATAGACTCTAACACGGCTTGTGCAAGTGGTTCCGCGTATTGGCGATATACGGATTTTTCTCAATATATTCGCAAGGCTGCACAGGGTTGATTCTAATGACACTGGCCACCTCGATCCGTGAGTCTTTGTGAAGGAGACTCCCATCGCCAATTAAATCAGATAAAGATTAGGTCTAAACGATTCCACAAAAGTTTCGGAAGATCAAATGAATTAAAAAAAATCCGTCTTGTCAAAATTCAATTCAGAAACATTATAGTATTCCATTTGGTAAAGGCACCTTCAAGTCGAATAGTAGATCGTACTGTAAAAATTCAAATGGGAAACAATAAAAGGTAGATCAAATCAATTCAAACGTTGTATGAGAAGCATTGAATTCTATTCCTAAATTCAGACCGCGCCCGTAAGGTGGTGCTACTGTTTCACTGATCTTGTCCTAACGCCAAGAGTACTAATACCCTCTGACACAGCGCCACCTATACTGCAAAGTGGCACTGTGATAGAGTGTAAGAGTACTAATTAAGTAGCAGCCGCAGCAGTACAGTACAAACTGAAAGCAGGTGAAAACACAACAACTCTGTTTACCAAAATAATGGAGATTACTGAGTAACACATGTTTAAGAGCGACCCAAAATCCTGAGATTCACAACGATTTCATGGTAGTTGGTACCGACGCATATTTTTCATCGATCCGCCGGGGCCCATGCAAGTCCCATTGGTCGTCACTTTTGCCCCTATGTGAGCGGACGAGACCGTTCCAAGCACGGTTCGAAAAATTCCGTTCTCTGACCAACCACCCATGCCATCCCTGAGAGACATTTCTGCAAATTTCGCCTCCTACAGCGGGTAATTCGACACTTGGATGTATGCTTTCCGTAATACCATAGCACTGGCAGACCGTGACACTCGAACTCATGAACATTTTTGCGTGTCTTCAGTGAATTCCCTGCTTGCGGGAATGAAAAAATCGTTTTCTATCCAAATCTACTATCGTGGCGCGATTTTTTTTCTCTAGCCAACTTCTCGCCTGCCTTGCAGGCCCGGCATGAAAAACAAAATTCATATAGCAATAGCCGTGGCCCAAAACTACGCAGTGCCGAGAAACCTAATACTCTGAGGGAACTGCTGGTCGTGCCTGGACTGCAACGGCAGGTGGGCCTGGGTTCTGGGCTCCATTTTGACGCGCCGCGAGCAGGTCACCCACGCCGCTGCCCACAGACCGTACGCCAGCCACAGTGAATGAGAATTACGCGGGGTTCTGGGTGGCGAACTGCACCACCGGCTGCGTACCGCTTTCCACCGACGGCTTGTCGCCCAAGGAGCTACCAGCCACCCGTGCACTAGAGACTCGAACCCCGAGTTCTGGTCACTTTGGTCTGGAATCCGGTCGCTGGCACAAAGACGCACAGGCATTAGCTGAGGTATTCGTGAGGTGACCGACTGAACGGAGTGCCAAATCCCCTGGAGGTTACCGTCTTGGCAAACCACATCTCCTTGTAGGGCGGAATGTTTGACTCGCCACACGACCATTATTTTCGGTAACGCGATATTCTGAGATAGCAAATTGGAAAAATTATCCATTCTTCCCATGTCTCCATCTTCCTTCCCGTTTCTGGCCTAGTCCTACCCATTTTCTCTCCATTTTTGATCCATTGTTCTAATTGGCTGTCTGAGCTTCACACTGGATAATCAAGGCTCATGGTCAGAAAGCGCCAAATTTCCACATGTCACTGAAAAAAAATCTAAAAAATGCATTACTTAATTTAGTTAGGAACCACATCAGGGACTCGTGGTTAACTCTCGAATCAAAATTTATATTAAAAGTATCCTCACGCAATTAAATCTATGTGCCTGATGATGAATTTATGTTTGGCTTCAGTCCAGTAATGAACATAGACCGTGCGTCAGTGCAAGCGAAGCTTCGCTTTCAGACATAAAAGAGAGCGTCAAGTTGGCGAAAAGGGAACTCTATAACGACATAACAATGTAAATAATACAAAAAGTTAATACAGTCTCTGAAAAGATGAGTATAGAATAACCGCCACAAGAGTTGTCTGAAACAGCTCGTGTCCGAAATTTATTTTATTCAAATGATATTGAAAAATGTGTACACGTGTACACGTGCATTTCAGTTTGACAGCAGGGTGCGCTCTCATTAGCAGCATTATTTTCTCATCAATGCAGTTCAATTCTCACAAATACAATTGTTTTCTCATAAACCGACGTTCCCAGTTGTACAGTGTACCTATTTGACATACCGGCACATGCATGTCGGGCTTCCTGTCAGTCACGAAACGAAATGCGGTTTAAGAGAACAGAACATGTTTCTGAAGGCATTGCGGTTTATGAAAAAAGAACTTTTATTCGCAAAAAATAACTGCGTTAATGATGAAGGTATCCTACTACTTGAACAGTACTGGGTAACGTGATTGAAAATGGCTGTCTGGATTGCCCATCCCGCACTGGACTGCAATTTGTTCGTTTCTCTGTTGATGTTTTGTGTCCAGGTCTTTGTACTTCATCGATGAATACAGGACTTGTCGGGTAACCGGTGTAACAGGAATGGGGACGGTCCGCGGAACATACGATGCTCTACCACGTGGATACTTTCTCAAATGAGGTACACGTTACGTGCCGCACAAGGGGGACTTTTTCGAGACCACTTTTCCTACGAAGGGGATTTTCTGACAAAATTCCCTACAAAACGAAGATTTTCGAATTGAATTACCTAAAAAGAGTTCACTTTGAAATTCAGCAAAAGGCTCCTTTTCCAACTATACACATCTATAAAGGGTTTATGGTATTGCATATATTCTTAAAATTTTTGGTTGCAAACTATGTTACAGTACTCTACACATTTTTGACAACATGCCATGTTCGTCTTTTCGTACCGAGTTAGAAATTCACCTGTTCAAGAATCCTTAAGAATGAGTTGCGTTTACGGAATTAACCCGTACAATAAGGCGATGCTTCTGGAGCAGCGGGTGACTTTTCTGTAAAAGCTCTCTACAAATCATGAAATTGGTCTTCTTTTCGAGTCCGGCTCTAAATGGATGGGTATTCTAAATTTCTAGCTTAATTTATATTCCAACAGTGAATCTGTGCACCGATATCGCCATCACAAACGAGGCACATTACACAATCTTTAGCTGGCTTCAATTGTGTTCATCCCACCGAAAGTGAAGCGGATGGTCTTTATAAGCAGAGACCGTATATCTATTCCTCTTTGGCACTAGTCAAACAGGCCAGGCACTGAGCTCAAGAGCGAGTTCAATAACCCTGGTGTTTCTCTAGGTAAGCAAGACCTCGTGAGATTCCGCAGATATCGCCGTATATTTTCAATGAGAGTCGAGATTTTGGCAAGATTTTTCTCGTCACGAAACAGATGTTGAGCTGTACCTAGAACTGCGTTCCGTGAAACAATTTCTAAGAAAAGCGAGGGACAATTCGCGAGATATTGCCATGCACTACATGAAAAGCACGTGGTCACGCTAAGGTTACTCGCTAGTGAGTAGCGTCTGCGGAACGCGCACCTGGAGAAACGTCTTTTTACAACTGTAAGGTCGTAAAGACAGGTCACGAGTCTAAATTTAACCTAAACACGAGAAAATAGTTATTGGCTTTTATTGATGAAATAAATTGTCAAAATAAGCATTGTCCACAATAAGTACAAGTAGGCAAAAGCAGTCTATACAAGATTTTATAGTGAAACAGCATATTTTTCAGTAAACCAGAAAAATCGCGAAGAATACAGAAATATACACCAGGAACACGCTCCCGAAAAGTGATTTAAGGCTTTGGTCAGAAATTTTGTCTTACGCTTCCACATCGCTGAATATGTTTCAGTGTGCTTGTCTGGCCAACTGTCTAGCAATAATCTATAGAAATTATTTGAGTAATTTTACTTAAACAATTTTAGATATATTCTAAGACACTTTACTAAGTGAGATTAAATTATTTTTCGGAAGTAGTTGTGTGGAGCTGGACAATCATTTTCTGTCTTTTAAGACAGAAACTGAAAGCTATAAAATCACTTTTCACGAAAAAGGCCCTAGGCCCGGTTGCGTAAAAGTCATACGCTGAAAACAACAATAGACAAAGAGTAAAATAATGTGTTTGTGCGCAACACAGGCACGGAGACCACAGTGTTTCTATGGATAGCAGCAATGGACGTCCAATCATCACACGTCACAAAGCATCTGATGGCATGCATCACTCAAATTAACCTTGCGGGCAAGCTTTAAAGATTTGTACAACCCATCCCTGGAGCTCCATACATCTTTGAAAAAGCTACATTAACAACGGCTGTGTTGTCATTGTCGTGTGTTTTTTAAATAGACGTCTCCGATCCCTAGTGCTAGTTTTTACGGGTCTAGTAGTAAGTCAACAGGATGTATTTCCACAGCTAAATTAGAGGGAATGCCAAGTCGAAAAACGTGTAACCCTTGATAAACTGGTAGTATACCTAACCCCAGAACAAATGTATCCCATCATGTATGTTATCAGAGGCCTGTTTCACTGTAATGCAACTTAACGACGCTAGACGGAGTTGATTACTCGTAAAATTGAGGGTATGACTGCGTTTAGTCTCAGTGTAAAAACTTCGTGAAGTTGTGACATTTTAGCGAAACTGGGCCCTGGTTCTTTTGGAGAACATTTTAGAAACATACCCAGAAGTAGTCACGGTTTCGCTTGTGCGTAAGTAAATAACACTAACAAACTAGTAAACCAACACTATAATTTGCTCAGTGTACATTTCGCATTGAACGCTAAGGCATCAAAACCTAAGCCTGACATCTATTAGCTGCATGGAAAATAAATATACACAAGGACATACATCTATTGACAGGTACTCAAAGTGCTAATCACTTGAAGATTAGTTAGTAAACAAATAATCAGGTTATTTATTAACAAATGTTCTCGACAGTAAAAAAATAAAACAACTCTTGGACCACATCTAAATAAGTGGTGTGCCCTAGTAGAATAAAGGAATTTAATAAGATAATTTAATTCAGAGTTTTTCAAATAATTTCATCCTCTCTGAAAAACTGTTCCACCTTGACGGATTGGGCAAATTGAGCCTACAGTCTTTTATACATCCCACAGTGGTTCATTTGGGTATTTAGAGCTTTGAAATTATTTCGCCATTGTTACTAATGCTATGTATTACTTTTGCATTTAACTGATATAGACTGAAGTGCACGCGTATGAATATCACAGTTAAATAAACAACTCTTATTCCTGTGTCTTAAGCAAACCATAACATATAGGGAACACAAACATCAAGCCAGACTACGTTAATGAAATCGCAGCAGGAAATTGCACAACGCTGTAGAAAAATTCGATTGATGGACTTGGCCGTTCCTTTCCAGTGAACGTTTCAGCCTGAGCCTTCGTCAGAATGTCGCTTTGGCTAACAAATTTAGCTCGTGCGGACAATTCATCTTTGCCCGTTAAACGATAACAGCATACGGTGCTAAGAACAACTTACAGTTAGAGTATATGTGAGATAAAATATAAACAACTTCTTCAACTAGAAAAATAACTGACACGTTACAATGACTGTAAGTAGTAAATTAATTGATTATCCCTTCGGTCAATTCTGCAGCCGTAAAACTGTCACGAATTAACGAAAAAACAATTTTATTGTTGTCACCCAACTACGTTGACAACTCTCTGTAACAATAAAAAGTTCTCAGAGCGTACGTTTTTGTGTACTTTTTAAAACAATTATATTACAACAAAGGTATTTAGGTTACAGGAACTAAAATTCCTTTTTCTATATGGTCTAGTACCTAATTTTTCACTTAAATACGTAAATCCTGTTTTGTGACTGAAAAGAAAACGAGTATATGTGAAACTGGAATGGTGGGTTGAAGACGACAAAGGGGTCGCATTCTTCGATATAGCCTGGTTGGTTTTTACCGTTTCGGTTTCTTCGGGAAAATCAGTGATCTAGACCAACATGTACAACCAAACGTGTCCTCTGTATAGTCTATATGTGTTGCAAACGATAACATGGGCTACTCTGGTATGAGGTATCCGTTGACTGTGAGTTGGTGGTCTATTCCTTTTCCGCCTCGTTTACCCATAATCCTCGCTTTGTCACTTCCTACTGTGAAATTTATCACAGTTCCTTCGCCATTGCTGTCGAAGTCGCACTGAAATGTAATGTATGTCAACTTTCGTCAAACATCAAAAATCTTTATTGAAGCGGCTATAAACACGCTTTCTGCCAAAAACTAACTTTTGATTTAGAGCATTTGCCGTTATGAAAGCGGACTTATGTTGGGCTCAGAAAGAACTGATACTAGTTTGTTGTTACTTCTAGACCAGGCTCGCCAAGTTGGCTCGTCACGGCGAGTGATTTTATGCGCCGAGCGTGTTCTCAAGCAGAATGAACTGTCACTTTTTCCAAGTACAGCAATGACTTCTTATCTAAGTTATAAGGAAAAATGAAAGCGAGAATGGGGCTGCATTCTGTAGACCGCAAGACGTCAGCTTCATGAGACGAAAAATCTTCACTGATAAAATGAAAACTAGTAATCGAAAGCCACAATTCAACACTTCAGCCACACCGATCAGTCACTTGAATGGCAGCCGCTTTGCTTGTTAGAATAGGTTACTCTCGAAGCACTCGCCTTTGCGAGGTCTTGCGAGATCTTGCTTTGTCGCGAGAAACTTAGTCTATGGAACGCTCTCCAATTACCTTACGATCAATGCTCTAAAACTGAAAATTGATTTCCTTGACGGAACGAGGGTCTAGCACTGCAACCGCTTTAGTGATTTAAGTTATTATCAGTGACAACCAGTTCATCTTCTAAGCGTTCAAGAAACTGTTAAACCTAATAAGAGAATTGATGGCACTTATGATTATGAGTACTTTTAGAATTTAAATTTGTATAAATCGGCATTATACTCAACGATGGGATTCTCTTTGTTGCATTCGCGTCAATTGCCACCTATGCAAATTTTTTGCAATGTTCAGATCAATTGTAAACTTTAAAATATGTGAAACGTGCTAGCCTTCAAAACATGGAGATCATTTTTAGGAATGGTCACAAAACAAAGTAGGATGGGAAATACATGTATATCTAGAATTCATTTCCCAAACATCCAAAAATCATGTGCAACTAACCAAAATGTCATCCGAAGGCACTTCCTTGCCGTTAATCCAGATTTGTCCTGTGTCTTTTCCTGTAAGCAATAGATGGAATTACTTTAATTATAATACCAGGGTGTTTATTTTCGACGGCATTGTTTTTTTTTCTTTTGAGAGCTTACTGGGCGGGTGAGCACATTTTTAAGCACAGCGAGGCGCAGGTTTCAATATCATAAGGCGATGCTCATTTCGGATGCACTGTACAAGCAGACCACGAGTTCGGCTGCAGATACAATTTTCTTCAAAATGGCGGCCCCTGGCCCTATAACAATGCTGAATTGCAGCATACATGGGTTGTGTATCTGCTGCGATTTCACTGAGATAGCCATCAAATATCACAGAATTGCAAAAATCTAATTGAATGACAGCACTTTTACCGGACCATCCTGATTTGTGGAATCCCTGGGAAATTTGCTTTAAGATTCTAATGTTGGCTCACGGTGTCGAGCATTGGCAGGGAAATGGTGGTTTTTGGGCTGAAAACTGTCAATTTTGCGTTTTTGACACCTTTTTTTCGGTGAAAGTTAAAGGGTAAAAATATGGGATAGAATATAGTTTCTGTGGTTAGGAATGGCGGCTTTCATGTGACACGACTCACAGTTTGCTACAGAGTGTAAAAAGGGCAGCAAGACCAGTGACGTGTGCACTGTCAGGCAAAACCCAGCAAAAAATGTAAGCTTACAGTGCCTTCTTGGGAACCAAACTGGCATAACTTTCGACAAACGCAAAATCAAACACTCGTACTTGTGCCAACGTAATAGTCACATTAATTGTGAGCCCAGGATAAGAACACGCAATCACAGCTTAGACACAGGACTCTATTTGGCGACCTGCAGGTCGCCAGTGAATGCGACTACTAATTCTGTTTGGCGACCTGTTAAAATTCCAGGTCGTCAGGAAGTCGCCACGCACACATCCGGGCATGCACTGAAAATACTACATAGGAAGCAAACAGACGGGAGTCAGAATAGTTCGGGAAAATGCAGAAGGGCCCATTTATGAGTCATGCCCAGGTAGCGTGCGCCGATAGCGTCGTTCCGGCTTCGTGTGCACCGAAAATGCAGTCTAGTTCCCCCACTGTATTGTCTTCCCTTATTTGAAAAGTCACGTGAGTTGAATACCCTGATACACCTCGCTATTTTCGCTTTTAACTTATGGCTGTAGAGAATAGGTATTTTTCAAAAATTGATTATTCTAAGTAACCTATTGGCGTCACAATACAGTGACAAGTCCACATTCAGTAAAATAATTAGTCTTGTATCAGGTGGATTGCGCAGCATTTGTTCCCTCCGTTAAGCAGAAAAATACTGCGACATTCATTTTTACTAAACTCAACCGCGACTGTCACATCTAACACCAAGAGAGGACAAGATATTTGAGTAGACGCAACAAATTGAACGGATACGCAATTGCTCGTTATTGTTTCTTGTAACACGGGTGACAAATACCCTGGTCCTTCAAATATCGTACTATCTCGTTTGCTTCATTTCCGGATGTTACCAACCATGCGTGGTATGTAGGAGCCAAGGCCCCCTATATGGAGTGTCCTTGTTTTGGTCAGCTCAGTTCGCGACTTAATTAGGGGGAATTTTGCCAGATCGCAATTGTTACGCGTCGAGCCCTGAGCGCAAACGTAATAATGATGATTTTTGGCATAAGTAAGAAACGGCCGTGCATGCTTGAGACGTTTACCATTGAGCACTATGAAGTTGGGATCCTAAATTGACTAGTTTGTTTTCGTTGAAAAATTGGCGCATTCATCTTTGCTGAAAACTTGAGCTATTCAAGTCCAAACAAGCACGGCTCAGAAATTACTGATTACAAGCCCTCGGTAACGCAATCAACTTGAACATTTAGTAACAAATGAGATCACTCACGGAATATTAGATCATAATGCGTTCCCTCTGTTTTGAAAGCCCACATCTTTACAGAGTCTTTGGACACATGTCCTGCAGCCACTGGGGACGGCGATCTGTAAAATATGATGCAAATTGTGAGAACAAATAATAAGGTTAAAGGAAACGGCCCATTTTATCAGAGGTCGTATCTCAGATTTTTTCCAGTATATCGGCACTCGTCGAGAAGTTAATCATTGGTAGGTCTACAAGAGGGACATCACCAAGGCCAAATATCTTCTTCTTATGGACGAGCACCCACGTCCGAGTTTAGTTGTAATGTCGAAAATGGAATAGATGAATTTAGGTTTCGAATTTATGTTGAATTGCGTGTTCATTCTTAAACCCTCCGATTTTAAAGTTATGTAACGACCCTAGGAAAATGACAAGTTTGGCCAACTTGGGAACATCGTATCTCAAAAATGAATATTCGGATAATCATGCAACCTTTAGATACTATGCTCTATGCACTGTTGCCCAAAACCCCGTTAGGAATTGTTTTGAAACGTTCCACTTTTGCATGAAGGGCTATGAAAAATAGGTGATTTTGTGAAAAAAATTAAAGTTGCATAAAACGAAAACGAAACGATAATTTAAAAAACTATAAAAGTTTTTTTTGAGATTTTATGTCGAACATTTATGTCATGCAAAATTTGATCATGTTATTGAACGTATTCTTTAGCTACGAATGTTCTTTCCCTTTTTCGTAAATTTCCATAAAAAGCAATGTCACGTGCCTTAATTAGTGGCAGATTGGTATAAAGTCAAAAATCAAATGCTACGTAATTTCTCCGCTTTTAGAGAATGGTCCTCCCTACAAAGCCACAGAGTGGTCAACTCACCAATGTGAGTGTCGGTTTTGTAAACACCATCTTCTGTTGGTACCGCTTAGTAGTAACGGCAGCAGTTCTATAAGCTCACATTCGTCGTATACTGCGCTCACGAACGAGGCTACTATGTTCTAACTACAGCCGGCGACCTTTGATAAAATAGAGCCCAAAAATCTGGAATTGCGTCGTCTTTATTTTTACTGAGCCCAGTTCTGTAAACTTAAGGCACCTGCAAGAAAAGTTAGCGTAATCCTGCGCTTCGCTTGTAATGCATAGCGATATCTTGTAAAGACTTGGCCGATTTTTGCGTTTTCGAGAGTTTCGTGTGTCTAGTACGGAAAGCAGTCCAGTCACCAATAGAGAACACACGCCCACATTTCCAACCATCAGGTGGCGTGGACGACAGATACCGTCACACTAAAATCTCAAACCGTAAGGTCATGAGACATTGGACTTGCGGACAGAATGTGAATGTACTGAAGTGCATAAGAGACGTAAAAAATGTCGAATGAAAAGCAAATAAGCGTGATGTCATTCCGTAGGTCTACTTAAAAGGGGCATTTCCAACTTGGGCTGCATAAATCATGATTCATTCAGTGTTTGCAGATATTCAGTCAAATCCTGTTGACTGAATGAAATCAATTTCAAGTTTGACTCCAGTTTGATTGATTGCTTAACTTATATCACTTTTTGCATATTTTTAGGTAGAAGGCGGAGCTTGAATAACATATTTCATTATTAACAATGAACGAATTGAACATTGACGCATTGCCTAGACGCCGACTGAGTCTTTTTACTTCTAAGCCTTGAAGACAAGGTTTCTCAACAAAAATCCTTTTATTTGTTTGAAATATGCCTCTTCATAATTTAATGACTTTCGCCAAGGTCATTTTGCTGGTTTTCAGACCCCAAAAATGCGAAAGAAAGATCATTCATCGGCAAGAACCAGTGGCGGATCTAGGATATCACAAGGGGGGCCCAACATTTTTTCCGGCTGTAAGCATTTGCGCAAACCACGATTGCAGATGCGCACAGCACCGAATGGGGGGAGGAAATTTTTCTGTTTTTTCCTCTAAAAATCAAGCATTTTCCTTGATTTCTGATGTATTATCCAAGAAAAAAAGGAAAAAAAAA
>NMRA01000108.1:539755-570968 GCA_002633005.1 Phoronis australis | reverse complement strand
CGCTAAAACTGCACACATTTAAATCTTTTTTCATCCGTATAATTTTAATTACCGGGGCAAATTAATAAACTCAACATTTCCCTACGCTCTTGCTGTTTTATTTTTTTGCGGCAGCCAAGGGGGGGGGCCGGGCCCCCTGGGCCCCCCCCCCTAAATCCGCCTATGAGAACATGGTGCAGTTATTTCTGGCCACATGGTTGGCTGCAGTCACCAGGTGGCGGGACCGTCTCGTCCAAAGGTCAGCTCACCTGCTCACAACGTGTGGTAATCGAAGACACTTCGTGTGTACGTTCAAAATTAGTTCCGATTTAGGAGATTGGGAATTTGGAGCAGAGAACAGAAGACCAATTGTCAAAAGCAGAAAAGATGGTTTTGCATTGCCTTTGATGCCCTGATTGCAACTGAAAGATAATGCGTTATGCTTTTTTCGTCTAAAATACTACGCGGAGGATAATATGGCCGGCTACGTAAGAAAATACTAAATGTTGGTTCACCAAGCTGATTAGCTGAGCCGTAGTCTCGCTCGCTCTTGTTGTTCAATGTTTACTTCCGTATTGATAAAAGCACTCACGAAGCACCGTAAATACGCTATTTAAAGCTGATTTTGTTTAAGTGAATCTCTATGGATCTTTGTCGGAAGCCAGGACCAGCCTTTCTAGTTTGTACGACGAATCACGTGTCAAAAGGAGATTGGAATTCCCAGGTCCCTATTATGAACTAATCTAGCTGGGTCGTGGCTTTTCTCATTTTTAAGTAAATTTGGTTCCTGCTAGGTAGTTTCGACCGACGTACGTTTAAGAACTAAAATCTAAACTAAATAATTCGATTAAGAACTAAAATCTACATTTATGACTTATTCGATGACCGTTGTTCTTTTTTTTCTTATTGGAACCAGTACGTTCTACAGAAGCATAGCCATAACTTATTGATACGTAATAGCACGTTAATCAATATATATGCAGACAATCCTGGGTCAAATTACGCCTGGTGGTACAATATTGACTTTGACATTCACTGGCGTGTTATGTTTCTGTTAAAACATCAACACAACAATACTGATCAATCTGGAAAGGTATTCAAATTCACGGTGAACCATTAAAAATGGATAAAGCACTTCAGTTGTTACAATTATTGTGTTACACTCCCCTCAGAAAGGGTGCGCTATTCGACGAAGTACGCGAGGACCGACAGGAAAAATCTGACGTGTCTTACTGCATGAGAATTCAGTCACATACAGTTGACGTATAAATCATATATAGGGCAAAAGTAGAAGGTCATGCAGAAACAGCCTAACCGGCACCGCCTGGAGAATCTAACTGAATGTCCATTTGTCTACAAGATGGTCTAGCCAAAGTACACTTGTTGATCGCCACCAGACGTCTCACTGGTCACCTGTATGGGCTGCAGCTGCCTTGATCTACCGCATTTATTTGTTTATTAGAGAGTAGTGACCGAGGATTGTGACTTAGGAAAACCAATGGCCGACTTTTGAAATAGCCACGTCATGTTGAATTTATTCCTGTTTTTAAATAAATGGACCATTGAGTAATACTTAACTTTCTGTCCACCAAATCTGAGTTCGGGATCAACCGGAAGTCATTTTCGTGCCAATACGCCCCTACTCTAAGTCTATACATAATGAAAATGACCCACTTAAGTCGGGCGTAATATGCATCAGATTAAAACAATGTCATTCACAGAAAGAAAGATGAGAAGACAAGACAGTTCCAAAGAAATTGGAGTGCGTTGTGTAGTGCTTTTGCGTGATCTTGCCGCATGATCTTGCGGGTGCGATTATTGCGTCAGCGAGCCGTAACCCTAGAAATTTCAGGTATGCACAGTCCCAAGTATCAAAAAACTCACATTGCATGCTACACAAATACCAGTTGAATTGCAACATGTACATGTATAGAGTTTGTACTGAACTACACTTTGAAGTCTGCCAAGGAAGTCAAATACTTGGGCGTTACCTATTCGCGTAACCTCAGATGGACCTCACAATAAGATAAATACCGTCCAAAAGAAACCACTGAAATAAAACTCTGGGTTTCCTACGGGACGAAACTTACGTGTAGGGACCCACAAGTTTCAGGAGTTTGCTTAAAAAATTATGGTTCGACCCATCTTGGAATGTGCATCTACTCTATGTTATAACGCAGCTATCACAAAGACAGTACAGAGGAGAGTTGCTCATTGGACTACTCAGGAGGTTCTGACGCACATCAACGGTATGGTCAATCGACTTCACACCCTACAAGGGCGTCAACTCAGCCAAAGACGTAAAGTTTTAGACTGAAAATGTTTCACAAATACGAAAAAGTTCAGTGGTCTTCAACTCTGGAATGGTTACCAGAAGATCACCGTTTTATGATATACCCTATAGACAGATTACAGAATCAGATGAAAATGACGTTTTTCCCCGGCAAGGCCTGTTGCATATTCGAAAAGCTTGCTGGGCTTCATAACTTCAACCCCGTCTCTCGACGTCCCTGTGAAACATAAGGCGTTTTCCCTTCTTGGGGCACGGGACACGCCTTGATTTTCTGCCCCATTCCTTCACGACCAGGCTATACTAATTGACATTAGAAGTGACTTCCACTAAAGTAATTTTTAATTTATTGCAATTGTTCTTCCTTGTTTTGCAGTGACAAAATGCTGTGTTCACTTAAGCCACGGAGAAGAAGATGGACACTACATCGTGACGACACTGACCAGTGGCTACGTGCACTTCTGACTACTATCAGATTACGTGTTGTTACTTTATTTTGGTTCGGCGAGATACGTCATTTTTTTCAAATCTCAATGAAATATATATTATGACATTTGTTTACGCCGGGTCATTCTATGTCAATACAGTTACATAATGTTGCTTGAAAATTAAACAACAGTCGCACTTTTTAGAGTTGGTGGTGACTTCAATAAAATATTCTAGAGCGTTATAATCTCATTAATATGCCTTTTTGTTCAATTGACACGACCAAAGCCGGTGATCATCATATCTTTGATGTTAACTGAGGTCGAGCAATTTCCTCGTCACCGGAGAATTCTCTTCCTGATTGGCACATAAGCGCCCTAACTGTCACGCGAACAAATCTACTCCGGTAGAATATTTCAATTATGATATGAATAATTAATCAAACTGGGTCCGTAAAGGACCATTGTAAACAGATTACACGACTATTTTCTGCCCTCCTATAAGCGATTGAAACACTTAAGTGGCGCCGCAGTCTTTGATTGACAAGACGCTCCGTCAGCGATGCCATTAGTGAACATTTGTACGGATAGAAAAATGTGGGATATACACGTTTATTGCCGTTTACTGACTTCAAATGCACAGTAGCTACACGTTCTCCAGTAGCTTTACTTTTGCTTGGAAACCCACAATTTATTGCAGACATCCCACAAATCTCTTACCAAAGGCGCGTGATTACGTTACGCGTCAATTGTCAGTAACTGGGGTGATATTAAATGCGTACCTGAAAGCTTACCACTTAAAAAAGGATATCAAACCCAGTTTGGGCTTATTAACAGATACCAGTTCTTTGCAACGAGATAATACTCTATAATCCTCAACAACCCTGAAAAGTTAGGAGCAAAATATTACAACTCTTTTGAAGTCTGCTAAACTGAAAAGCGTGAATTACACGGCAATGGTGGGAAAAGACCAAGGACCATAATACCCAATTTTTAAATAGGGGTATGGATTTTTAATTGATTCCTGATTTTATCTTTCAAGATAGACGCCAATGATGCATTAGCAGGTTACAGAACGAGGATTGGTTGAGATCATCACAACACAGTTGAACAGCGGAAAACGCATTATTTTTAGGATTATTATTAATTAGAATAGACGTCTTGACGTTTTCAGCTTTGATTTTATTTCAAATCGCCAATTCTTGACGTTTCCTGCCGGACATTCGTTAAAATCGCGTCCAGTATCTTTACCATATAAATGCGTTTAAAACAATGCATATTTATCTAGTGGATCTGACACTTCGGCAAAGCATTCGGTTGCTACTGCGGAGTTGCTGTAAAATTACGTTCTCTGCCGAGAACGTCCTTTAAGCTGTGCCGAGGGCCGCTTATTCCCAGAATACTGATTCCATTATCAAATATCAAGGTTTCGATAATGCATTTACTAATTGACTTCCATTCTTAGAAAAATATTGGTTCACTTGTCTAATTGAATAGAACAAGCGTCGGAATATGTTGCATTCACACGTACTATTTGTCTTGTTAGCTATAGACATGTTGAGCCGTGATTGCCACAGTGAAGTTGTGAAGGACGAGGGATGTAGCAGGAAACACTGACACATGAGTACGCCTTCCAGAGAATGTCGGATGTTTTTGTAGCGTCGACTTTATCCTCCCGGGAGGAAAACAGCATCTGCATATGTGTAGATTTTCAAACTGGAGAATGATAAGCCCTTAATGTGCAGATAACGTTCACCTCCGAGGCGAAATACCCGAGGTGTTCCAATGCTGAATATATACAACTAAGCCACACCACCTGTGCTCCAGGCATCCATTTACGTCCTTAGACGACAAAACATGTCAGAACTGCGCAGCCAAAAATTGCGCGTGCACACAGATTATACGAAAAACAATTCCCTTTTCACCCCATAGACTTCACTGGTATTTGCGCTTGTCCTGCATTGAAACTTCTGAACCCCAAAAGGTCGACTTCAACACGAAATTGAACAAACGGTCAGCGACGATGCACCCCACAAGTGAATCGAGATATTTATCATTAGACAACAAGGAGACGTGCGGCTGCGGACCCAAATGCCATGTACCTCACACTCTTGGTCACGTAAAGGCTATTGAATATGCAGGTTGACTTGGTAGTGTCACACATAATATTCCGTAGGATGTGTGGCTAATTAGACAACCGAAGCCATGTGTGCGTGGCTTGCTAAGTCACAGAAATTGTTGAGATTTTACTCAGAGCATCTCAAAATTACTGGACACATTTCAAATAAGAACAACTCGAAAAAGAGAAGATACATTTGAACGCTTCTTGCTGGCCGCAAACCCAAGGTGTAGTAGCTTTTTCTCAATGTGCGTTTGAAAATGCAATCTTTTAACGGACGCCTACTGCGCCTAAATGCTCTATTGCTCTATTTTCCAAGGCCTTCATTACCCAACACGTCATCTGATATGTTAGAAATGTCTCAATAAATGTTATCTCTAAGTGTGTGTGTGTGTGTGTGTGTTCTCATATATGCGTACGTGCTCTCTCTTTCCCCGGATTAGAAACCACGACAACGCGCTCTAGTGACCAAACTGAGGTTTAGGTGGTAGTGATCCACACGAGTAAAATGTGTTGGCTTGCCGCGAGGGTAAGTAATCATATCCGCCACTGAAGTTATCGGTATGGGAGGCTGGAATATTGAATTACGGGAGAAAACTGTAATCTAAGTTAAAAATCTCCTTCCGTTCCTGAAGTCAAGACTTCTCGTCAAAAGTGCCTTGCGAGTGTCTACCTTTATGGAATACGCACAGAGTACGAACAAAGGTAGTTTATAAAATTCTCCGAAACTGAGGTAAAGCTAAAGATCTTCGACAAGTACATGTATGCACCATCCCCTTCATCCGGTGACAGTTGTACTTGCTTTTCATTAGTATCTATAGGTAACCTGAACACAGTATTGAGACTGAACAAATCGAGTGTGAATTTCATTTAAAGATGTATTTGCATGCTCCTAACTATGTTAATTTATAGCAGGAACTAAACGACAATGCTGTTCTAACACAATTTACGCTAAACAAAGTGCAGTTGCATTCACTGACCATTTGTAAATGTGAAAACAAAAAAATCTGCAAATAGGCGACCTTTGCACTACTAATGACGTACCTCGCGGGCTCACATATCCCGCATCATGCTGTGTTTTTCCCCAGCACAACGTCACGATACTTACTGGGCAGGGTTCAGTGATTTGCAGCGGATCATTTGCGCCACAAAACACGTTCTCACATTTGGAAATTTTCAACATACTTTATATTCGCATCGTCGCTATATGTTGTGCTTCTAACTAATTTGGTCAAGCAATCAGAGATAATGAATTAGCCTGCGAGTTCTGCTTTAAAGCGGGTTCGTCGCAAAACCGATTATGATGTCGATCCCTTAACATGACGAAATTGGTCTCATATTGTCACCAAGCCAAAATAGCTATGCTTGCGAACTGACAGTTCGTTATTGATTGAGCTCAGTCTCTACAAAATGGTTTGTTACTTTAGACGCCCGGCATAGTGTCGAGCGATAACGAGCTGTTTGTTCTTTGCAAGACCTAAAATCAGTTTTCATGTTAGTTATTAATGGAACAAGCGGGACCACTTTTATGGCGGCAAATGGTCTAAATCAAAAGAAAGGTCTTTTTTTTCTACAGAACGCGGATTTTTAGTCGTTTTAAGCACGAGCTTTCATCAGAAATAACAACAAATGCTCTTTTTGTGATACATGTGAGTTTTCTTGTGCCGTGAACGTACTAACTTACGTAAACTCATATTTATTTGAACAAGAGGCCACCGGCCCACAGTTCACAATAGTAATTATACAAACTTTATGCATGCGTACACAGCCATTAAAGATTTAATACTTCGTTTCTGCTCATCATTGCCCTTTGTTTATACATTGAGGTGTTCTCGAAAGTGTTGGCTGTTTTCGAGTTAAAAAGAGACCTGATATCATTGTTTCTAAAGTGGCAGCGTGGTAAGAACCTGTTTCTTAAATCTACCAATACTGGGCAACGCAACATGAAATGTTCTTCTCTCTCAATTTCTCCTGCATTTCAAATTTTCTTTCACAGCGGGAAATACCATTTCTTCAGCCGTTTTCAGTTTCTAATGTGTGAGTTGAACATCTAATGTTCGCTATGTAAAATATCTATTGCTGCGTCATCTCCTCACATAAATACTTTTCACAAGACAACTTAGACTTAACTCCTCTGTAAAATTCGCACTTATTTGTATTTTCTACTACCGACAACCAACTTTAAAAGTACTCGTGGTCCATATTTGCAAATGTGTAACTCTTTGATCAAAACTTCTGGCCGTGTAACCGTTTTCCCACTACCACTAGTTCACTATTCTCGTATCTATGGTGAAAGCACAACATCGCTTTGCCGTGTATACTAATTAAGGAAATCACGAAATTGCACCTCATTCATGATCATTGATCGACTTTAATTTTGCTTTGGACATTCCAGCAATGATCAGGGTATAAATAGGGTAAATGGAATATGTTCCACGTCAATGCCTCGATTTTACACAAGACTCTGTGTCAGGATGCTTCCCACTTGTTTTATTGATCTTGAAACATTCTATGACCAAGAAGATAAGGTATTTTGCTAGACATGTTTGAAATATTGTAAAAACGGCCAATCCAGTGAATAAGGTTTGAGATATCGTTAAGAGTAAAAAATTTGCTTCCGTGGCTCTTGTTTCACAGAGTACGAAATTCAGTCTGTGATAGATTTTCGCACAAGCCACTTTCTACTCGCACCAACCTGTTAATTTGTATCTGCATGGGTGGATATTTATTTCACGGCCTAAATTAAC
Source organism: Phoronis australis (assembly GCA_002633005.1). Classification (NCBI taxonomy): domain Eukaryota; kingdom Metazoa; phylum Phoronida; family Phoronidae; genus Phoronis; species Phoronis australis. Next base: position 563,408 of record NMRA01000108.1, on the reverse strand, counting down.
AATAATTATTTTCACCACAAACAGTTTGTAGGGCATTGTGTGTTCTGGTGAAAAAATGTTTTATTTGTTCTCACCAATTTCAGAATAGAGAATGGAGCACTTATTATTTGGTAATATCTTGTGACGACATTTAGTTTTTGGCCAGATGTATAATAAGAAGCTAAGGACGTCAACGTTTCGACTTAATAGCTTAAATCATCATCAGGTATGAGTCATGCTCTACATGTATTATGCACTTTGGTGTAAAGTTGATTGTTATCGTGAAATGATGTTGAGCAAGACTCATACCTGGTGATGATTTAAGGTATTTAAAAAGACTCGGAGAGAAAGGTAACAGAGCGCCCCTGGCCCATCGATTTCGTTTCCTCTCCAAGACACTTGCACAGGAACGGAAACAGCCATTTTATCCATAATTTGACATCCCAGCCTCACGACCAAGCACTTTAGTGGCCGCCATTTTTCTAGGAGCATACCCGCAAAACACTCGCTTTTCACTCGCCCCAGTTCGCGTGGTCTTGGCTTTTCGCTAAATTCTTGCCCAAGGTCGCGCCGCTCCTAGGTGCGTTGGTGATTGAAAATTCGAAGTTTGTATTTGGAGGAAATTAGGCACCTTTGACTGGAAATGGTCTGTGACATTTGTCAACTCACAAACGTTAGTTCCGATAATTTCACAGTCCATTATAATTTCCTCAATGTAAAAGCGGCGGTCGAAACGGAGTGCGTACAAGTTTTGAAAACGGTCAACTAAACCAGTACAAGGCAACGACAAAGTCGTTCACGGGTATAGCTCCTGTTTTTACGTCATCGCACATATCTGCTTTATAACTTCGATAAATTCCCAACGGAGTGCGTTTTAGATGCGTCTTTGCTCGGACAACGAGGTCTTTGCCAAAATCGACGTTATAGTTTATAAAGGTTGTTTCAACAAGATAAACTTTATTTTCAGAATGATAGTTTGCTGTAATATATATCTTTGAAAATGAATAGACGAAGTGGTTTGTATAAAAAGAATTTATTGCTGCGTACGGTGCTAATCTTTTCTTAATAATACAAGAGAAAAAAGTGGTTAGTGCCTTTTTTCAAAATTGCACGAAATTAAGATTTTAATGACCGTTGTGGTACTTTGCTGTTTTGGCTGTCGGAAGATTGTTTTGAGTCGTTATTACAAAAGTTCATTGACAGAAGGACCGTCGTGAATATTAATAGCATACAAAACGCGCATTACTGCGGAATAATGACATAAGTCTCCATTAATAACATCATTAAAATTTAATTTAATCTGTCTACTCTGGTGTTAGGACGTTTGCATCACAACAGGCGTTGGTATGCGTCGTATTCTCGTTGGAGAGATAGCATATTGTTAATTTATCAACTACGACAAGGGCATCACGCAAGCGAAGAAATCTATCCAAAGGTGTTTCCGAGGGATTGTATCTTTCGTTGACTGAATTTGGCGTGGTCACGCGAGTGTTTCACAAGGAGCAAGTGCAGTTTCACGGTGAATAGCGTCTGTTTGCACTTACCAGCCGGGCCCTATTTATTGCCATTACGCTAAAAGAAAAGTCAGAAATACGCCTTTTGAACGGGAAGCTGTCGAACTGTTGGTCAGTTTTCGACATTCACCTTCTTTTATGATTCGTACAGTAGTCACAGCAAGCCTACGTTGAATATAGACTAAGTTTTAGAGTACTACGACATACACGGTGGCGCTGTCCGACAAGAGTAGCACCGTACGAGGATGATTCAAAACACACAGAATTCCGCTCCTGACTTGGACGTTGGTCATAAACAAATGGTCCGGGAATGAGCCGAAAAGTACTTGAAACGTCATTTTGTAGTTTTACTAGACGCCTTCTAATCTTGAGTCGGAGTCACATAATTCGAAGATGGACACTGCATCCCTCGACGATTTAGTCTGACGGTTTCAGCAACTTCTTACCACTGAACGTCCAAACATTACCTTCCGACCATTCGGAATGTCAGAGTGTTGTGTCGTAGACTCGGGGTTCTCATGGTTAGTTTCCATCCAGCCTGTCTTAGCATTTAGAGTTTGGTGAACACTGAATGTACCTACTGACGTCTGGTTTTCCGGCATCTTGGTCAATGAAGGAGGACCTAGGTCAACCGGTCTATTGAAACCAGCTGAACGTAAAAATATGCTTTTACAGCCTTAATTGGCGTAACTAAGTCAATACAGAAGATAACTCGGGTTGTGATCACCATGCCCACTGTTCACGGTGTCACTCGAGCATGACACTTTGTTTTGGTTTGCAGTACAAAGGTGCGTCTATGTGTATCTCCATCAAAGGTTATCCAAATAGTTGCCGCGCACAGTAAAACCATCGAGCAACTGAATAAAAAATATCGACAATGATAGAAACTATAAGGAATTTGAATTGTCGACATACGTATGCATTCATGAAATCAGACTGTAGATTACTATAGTCGAAATCTGACTAAATGGCCAAGTTTTCGAAATGTTCATTAGACTATGATGGCAAGACTATGTTCCATAAGGCCAAGTTTCTCGCTACGTTACGCGCGACCACGTAAAATCACGAGTGAAGTGCGAATGTTTCACGCCGCTATGGTCATTCTGAATCTTACCCGCATACACTAGCAAAGAAGTGAAAGTTCGGTGACGCTGGAATGTTGAATTGTGGGATAGAATTCACCATTTCCGTACAATTATAAGCGAAAATCTCTCGCCGCAGCTGCCTCGATTGTGTCTTGCGTTAACGGAACGCGCCCCCATTTAACCATTCCGGAGTCCGAGTCTTCACCTTTTCATAGCATTGGGAAAGAGTGTAGGCTAATTATGACCGGATCCGAACAAGTATAAATGAGAAGCGACCAGCAGACTCGTAAATAATGGTACGGGAAATAAATGTCACGTGTACACACTTGACTACAAACTATGTCACAGTCAATACGATCGCGAGACACATTGATTACTGTTATCTGTAAATATAAAAATGAATAGAAAGTCAGAAATGGTTTTCGATCGCCGTACGCATTGTATCAATTGACAACAAAACTGATTGCAACACATAATTAAACTGAGAATTGTTCTCGTACCGCTTTTCTTCTCAAACGATCACGAACTTCCTCAGAGTTGGCATGTGACTGGGCAATTCCTTCATTGAAAATTCCGCAGGATTATCTTAGCTGTTTCAAAGACTAAGTCATCCCAAATGTGTACATCTTTTTTATTGAAGAAAAAGTGTTACCACTTCTATAAAAGAAAGCTCTCTTTTGGTGACTTCAGACCAAGGTTTCCGTCAAGCATAGTTCCGTCACCGGCTAACGCACCATTTGTATCACACCTTAGTGACAAATAAAACTGTCAACTAAAACACTTGTCCATTGCGTTTTAAAGTGGACTCTCACGTACTTGGTGGCTGGCCGTTCTCCACAGTAACTCGCCAAGATTGTTAGTCACGCTTGTAAGTTTTGCCGACGTTGTTACGAGTTTTCGGACCTTCTCCTTTATGGTTGGCAAGGGTTACAGATTCTCATTTTGAAGAGCATGATGGGAGCGCCGTTGTTCATACCAGATCACACGTAAAAACCGGGTTTAGCAAACTGTATAAATAACATTCAGAATTGAGAAAATTGTTATCACAACTGTCCGACATTAATTGATAATTTGGGCCACATTTTACCACATGTCGCATTGTCAACCAATAACACAAAATGATTTTTAAATTCTTAATTACCTAACAAATGTATTGTTTTGTATAAAATGTAATGCTAGGACGGGTAGCCGCGTGTTTTTGTTTTTTTTTTTCTTGAGCATTCACAATTTTTTCAGATCACCCTAATTTTCTCAGAGGTGACAAATTTCATTTTTACTAGCTCATCTTAAGAGGACAGCGGGCCACTTTGTTTGGAATAGGAAGTAACATTATCTTCCAATTTTGGATTAAGGAGGTCTAACCAAATGCTGCGACCGAAATACTCCAGTGAAAGCGTGCAACCGAGAATATAATTATTGAAAATCTTGATTCATGTCAATGACACATGGATTTGGTATCTGTATACATGTATATAGTGCTTTTTATTTGTTGTTAATGATAATTTTTTGTATATACGTATGTAAGCCTCCGGCTTTTTTCGCTGTATAGCGTGAACAACAGTCGTCTCTACAACTTCCAAGAATTTCATTGAAAAAAATAGTGAATAGTATCATCTGAGCTTCAACAGTTACAGTGCTCTCCCACGTTCGACATCCATAAGGTCGTTTTCAATATTTTGCAATATACATTTGTCTCTGGATTTCATGATCTTTCCGAAAACATCTGGAAGCAAATCAGGGGCGGATCCAGGATTTTGAGTTGGGGGGGCGGGCAGAGTATTAGCCAGGATTTTGCCCGTCAGACATTCGCACCCCCGAACTGTCAAATATAATCGTGGAGAATTTTAGGGGGGGCGTGGCCCCCTTGGCCCCCTCTAATTCCGCCACTGCAAGCAACGAGACAAATTAATTTGTCTCAGATCAACGGACAGTGCGCAAACTAGTAAAAGTTGTGATATTGGAAGAACCCGGAAGCGTTGTTAAAAACAAACTGAACTTAGGTTCTATTTTAGCGCAATTAACCTCTGAAATGAACGGCTTAGACGCAGGCGAAAGTGAAACTTAAAATCAAGAAGAAATATGTTAAAATTCACTTGGTTCAATTTTGACGAAGTTGTGAACCCGACACGCGGGGCTAAAAACCAGAAGGCACACGCTGCACTTCTGCGTGGCTAGTTCACAAAATTGTAGAAAAACTACAGTTTTGTGACGTCTTGTTTTACGAGAGCAAATTTTTCCAGGCCCTGATAATTGCCCTCGTTGTTGAGATTGCTTGTAGAATTGACTAATTTGTTACGCGTGAAAAGCATTGCCTACTTTGGCAGACCATATGGCCCTCAGGCAGGAGAAACACAAACCCGATACAGTACATCAATAGACGAAACACGATACCTGCGCTCGGTGCTCGATACAGAAGTCTTTTTCTTCGGTTTTGGACTTTTGGGCTTTTGTACGCTTTTCCTCGCCGCTGTTAATACCACAGACATTCTTCAATATTGCCAGGACACTGAATCCGCACAAACCAAACTCAAAAATTAATAAATGACCTGTCAGTCTCGTCCTCAAACTTTTAAATGAATGCACAAGCGCTATGTATCGATTGATAAATAAAATATTCTTTGTAGAACGGGGCTCTCGAAAGGGAATTCGCGAAAGCACTCGAAAACAGATAACCGATTAAGTTTATCGAACCGGGTTAATATTTGCACAAAATCGTGTGGTCTCTGCAAATTTAAGTTTTTGTTCGTATGTACTGTTAGAGGGTACCAAAATCCCACTTCTCAAGGGAACCTGCCAGTCTCATTCGAATTCTTCCATCCATTATAAAGTTCATTGAAAGCGCATAATGAAATGATAAGTTCCAAGATGTATCATATTCAATCTGTAGCCACAGTTCCTCCCCAGTTGAGGAACACTTCCATTGTGAATGCGGTAAAACAGAGACTTTCTGGACCATAACTGGACTAATTCAAATCTTAAAGCGTCTACAAACCCGCGTTCCCTCCATGAAGCGATCTTTGATTTAGAACTTACCGTAATTAAATTGGTCTCAAATTGTTCCTTACACAGATGAGAAGCTGTTTTTGGTCTTGCAAAGAACCTAGAATACTCTAGTGTTTACATGGGCGCACCCGGGGGAGGGCAATTTGGCGAATTGGGCAAAAAGGTCCGCCTCAGTGAAACAAAAAGTCCGAGTAAACGAGAGAAAAGTCGACAAAATCCAAGGGAAGGAGCGGAGCAACGGTTCGTGGGCCTCAGCCTAGTGGTCCCGTGTTTTTAGTCGTTGGTTTCTTTCAGTAAAAGGTTCGCATATCGAAAAATTCGAGCCCGCTTATATTGTAGGCTAGGCGCGCGCATGGTTTAAGACCATGTTCGACGAATAACATGACACACCTTGACGAGTCAACTTTGTCTCAAGCAAAGGCGAACTGTCAGTTCCCCACAAGCTCAGAAAAGATCCTAATAATTTTCATTAGGGAGCAATTTGAGATTGATTTCCTAACGATAAGTAGTCAAAATCGTATTATTTTTCACGGTAGACGAATTTACAGACGGAATTTAATGTTTTCAAAAACGTCGAAATCGCCGAAGGCGGTTGCATAGTAACTTCGATTTCATATTTTGACTGTGACCAAAAGAATGCGAAAATAGCTAAATCGTCCACGTGCATGCTTTCATATAGACTTCTTTGTGCTAAATCCAGTTTACACCCTAAAAATAATGAATACAATAAGCGGAAATTGATTCCCATGCTTTAATAGCCACTGACACAGCGCCACCTATAGTGCACTGTAGCAATGTGAAAGATTGCAATGCTTTGAATGCAAATCGTATTACATTTAGTATTTACCAAAAATGACATTTTCTGTTGCGAAAGTGTGACATTTAAGTGGTATTGGATAACAGGAAATGCTTCAATATTTACAAGGTTTGGAATTACATTTTGAAATGAACATTTGAAATATAATCATAATCAATAATGTCAGACAGAGGATGCATCTTTTTAATTAATATAAAAATCACTGGATTACCACCACGAGGTCTTAATTAAATTCTAAAAAATCATGATCAATAGAAGCGGTATACGGTTCACCGTGGGAAATTCACAATTTTCGATAAAGTAATTTGAGTGGAATTTTACAAAAATGCCACCCGGTCTTTCTTTTCTCCTTCACGCCAGTATAGTTCGGTAGTAGCCCTTTGTTGACACAAACTTCGTTGAAAACACGATTAAACTTTTGTTTGAAAGCTTGATAAAGAGTCGTTCGTTGTGTCAAAACAATCTCCTTTCTTCAGGTGTGCAGCTACGTAGCAGGAGAAAGGAACTCAAGATGCATTTCTGCTTTTAACAATTCAACAGAATTTGTATCTGAACAACATTAGATCCAACGCGATTTTAATTGTAGAAACAACAAAATTAGCCATGCGTGTTCTAACATCAGAAGGGATTTGTGGGTTGCCTTAGACCCTCCAACTGAATTCTTGGTCAATGACGACCCATCTCTACGGTTATGGCGAACAATGGTTCGCTGGGCGTTGTGACCGCCTCCTGGATCCTCCAGTGCACCGTTGCCTACTTCAAGTGTTTGATGCCGTTACCAGGCCAACGCTACCAAGAATCTCGGTGTGACAATTTTTAGCACGGAAAAGTCATTAGGTCGAATGAAAATCGCCCGATCAAGCTTTGAATCCCGATTAGGCAGAGCATTGCTCGATGTGTGACCAAGGTACACGAATGAAGCTTACTTGAGGTCTTATGAAGCAATAGGCTAACTGTTAAGATTTTTATTCCCAAATACAGCGCTTAACTTTGCCTTTTGTGTGCTGTATGTTTACTGATTACTGGGGAAATTGAAAACGCCTTTGAAACGAAAGATTTTTAAATCTTACTAAAATAAGGAACAAGACGTGCCACGTGAACGCTCATGGGCTTCAGGAGTCCGTTTCCGGAGTTTGCATGTCTTCACATCACGCAAAGTTCTGTTTGTAACGAGACTCCAAACAACGCAGTGACATCTATCGGTGTTCTTCACACAATCGCTTAAAAAATCAATAACATCGTCCATTATGCAAGAAAGTACTCCGAAAATCTAATAAAACAAACGTGAAATTGTTTTCTTATTTACAACAAGTTGCACTCTGGGTAGGTTCGTACTGTCCAGTAAAGTGAGCGGCTTGCATTAGAGAGACATTTGTGTTCCCGATGTTTACATCATTGATTAAACCCACAATTCAACTTCGTTGGCGATGTTTATAGAAAAATATTAAAACTAAACATTTGATGTGCTTTGGCATATCATTGATTTTCATGCATTTTTAATGTACAGTATTTATCCTTCTTACCCCACAATTGATTTTTTGAAAGAACCTTTTGTCTATTTATGTAGCAATCGATTTTTGATATTCTGATATGTTTGTACGCATGAGTGTCTCCCTATAAACAATTGGAAGTATTGAATGATAGACAGTGAGCGTCGCAAATTGAACGCATTTGTACCGACATTTTGTTTTCATCAATATGGCAATATATGCACGATCGTTGTATGAGTAATACCAGTAAGCAAAGATTTCACGTTTTCGTTTGATTTTCAGAAGTATGTTGAGCAAGCATAATGGTGCCACGTGTGCGTCACTTTAAAATCAATTGTTTTTACTGCAAACACAAATGAAACATCACACGAAAAGCAACATAGGAACTGTACACCACCATGAAGACATTTCATCTCTCCACGATTTTTAAAAATCTCTTCAGTGGGAACCATTTTAGATTGTAAATACGGAGAGTTGGGCCTCCTGGTTTTATATTTGATTACTAGGAACTGAGTGGGATTCACTGGTCAGACTTAATAGGCCTTTTGCGAGTTTATAACAATAACGCGAGATTATATGAGACTTAACTGTGACGTCACGGGAAGTGGGGCAAAAGCTTGTCGTTTGGTCATTTGCCCAATACGGTAGCAGAGTGTATTCTGTTATTGTCTTCGAGTTTTTAGCCGTTTAGTTCGAAAAATGCCCAAAAAGCATTGCTGTTATGGCAAATGAACTTCAGATTCGCACTACAATACGTTCTATCGCGTTCTGTACTAATTTCGTCCCGTGTATTTTAAACGGGCGGTAGGCGAAATCCGCTCACTGATAAAGTTTTCACCTCGTCAAAAATACATTCTGTGTCTAGATGCACCACCACAAACGTTGAAAGTTCAGGGTTGTAATTTAAACCGTGCCAAGGGCTTACGAGCCATTACCAAGGAGAGGAACTCTTATTACAGCGACGGAACTTGCAAAACAAAAACCCTGACCAAGCATCACAGAGTTTTTCACTAAAATTTTGCGTGGCTGGAGTTTGGTTGACAGTGGTGAAGTGTCCACTCCTGTGATAAGCGTTCTGAGGGTTCGATTAAAATCCCTAAGTTTGAAGTTGGCGATTTTGTCTTCACTTAATTCTCCGTGTATTTGACTTTTAATTCCGACATCCGGTAGCACAGTTGACACTAGGGCTTAATACACTTAAAATAATACAACGGTACGATATTGATTTCATGTTTTCCAAAATTTAATAGAACTGATAAACATGTCAAAAGCGTTCCTCCTCAGCAGAGTCCTTGGACTGTTTTCACCGTTGATGTCTCGGAAAATGCTTTCAGAAAATCTCTGAAATTTTTGTAGCGTCAGCTTTACCCTTTGAGATAAACGTTGTTTGCTTGTGCACCCAGAATACCCGGGGTTTACCCACGTTCCCACAGACAAAAAAAAACGTTCACACCCGAGCGGAAATTCGAGACTACGAAAATACCCGAGGTATTCCGGATAAGTAACAGTAGTGCACTTATGAAATCATTGTTCCACAATTGTGTTTTCTAGTGATCAATCTAGGCTTTGTATCGGACACCTGAAGGAAGTTGCTACCTGAAAAATTCTTGGGTTATTTGTATTTGAATTTTATTGGAGTATTTTGTCACAAATTAGTATCACTGGGATTTGGACACAAAGGTGTTTTAACGGTGCTGTAGTGGGGCGTAGGCGCACGTAGGCGCAGCCAACCATCTTTTGGCATTTGAACGTAGCGCCTACGCATCATAAATTACGTTCAGTCTTCAAGGGGATACGGTGGGCTTTTGGTGCCTACTTACCTCTAATTTTACCACTACAGCATTGTTTTAGACTGCACTTAAATGTGCATTACGTTATAAATATGGCGGAGAGTGATGTCACAAGGAAAGAAAAGGCACTGGGTATTGTGATACAAATACAGCGGAAGTACGATGTTTTGTCTCGGTCATAAAGAGACCGCAAAATTGCTGTGTTATCTTAGTTTCGACTAAAACCATCAGGCATACGCAGACAACGAAATTGTTGTGTTTTATTTCGAACAACGGAAATGTGTTTTGTTTTTTGACCCAAAAGCGTAAAGGAAGTACAACATTGCTTCGTTGTCAGTGTTTATATTTTATTTATGGCATTGTTACGTGCAACGACACGGTCTTTGTATATTTTTACAGAGGGCCCCCAATGGAAAACAGTGAGAACTGATGGGGCTACCCTCAATGTAAATATTACAATAATAAATAAATAAATACATTTATGCATACACGCGGAGATAAACCGTATTTGGGTCCCTTCTGGTTGAACTGTTTATCCAATGATGTCACAGACTCGGTAAGTGACTAAAACATATAATCTGTTTGTTATTTAGGGGATAACGAAGGAGCCAAGAAAAAGCATTACATTTTGAGAGCGTATAAACATTACTGCAGCCAACTGTAAAGGGGACGTGACGGGTGTAAACGCAGCTCCCCCCCCCACAGAAGTGAGGTGCGCTCAATGATCCGCCTTGTCACTGTTCAGTCTGCTTCAGCTGGAACAAATTCAATAACCTAGGACGTGGCCACCATAGGAGTGAAACAGTGAAGGTGACCGGGAGTAGAGAGAAAAGGAAAAGAAACTTCGCTGACCACAAATTCACACCTACCCGTTGCAATACCTAACAGAAAACAATCCCACATTGTGACATGAAGAAAACACACCCAAACGCCTGCTAAAACTGTGGTTCTCAAAAAAAAATTAACAGGAATACTTTGTGTGGTGGCCTGCAGTCGTCTCCTCCGACCCAAGAATCTAACAAAAAAGCACAATCACACAAGTCTTCGCGAGATATCGCCATGCATTACAACCAAATAACGTCATCACATTAGCTTTACTCGCAAACGTCTTGGGACTGCGGAACACGACCTTATTTTATTTTTTAATCGATGGCTTAGAAATATGTTGAGGCATAAACTTCAAAACGAACATTGCGCTTGTATGTGGTTTAGTTTTTCTAGGCTAACCCAAGAATATTTATGTGCTCTTGATTTTATTATTTTACCTTTTTAGCACATTTGTGCCGCCACTGCCACCAGTTTCCCGAGCTGTGTGTGTGTAGGCATTATTCTGACTTGTCAGTTCAATTGACTACAGTCCGTTACATATACATTCCGTGGGTACATTTGCTTCCTAATGGCAGGGGTAGCAGTAGATATGTAATGTCTGAAATATATTGTGCCTAATAATCGCCCACCACTTCTATCGTTCAGACACCAACCCTTGCCATTTAGCAGCTCATAACGGCACCGACCACGGGGCGACAATCGAAAGCAAGGACAGGGAAACAGAAATACACCAGGGCTGTTAAAAACTGTCCGAGAACCAAAATCAAAACTAAACAGCTCATTCCCACAAAAGCAGACTTGAAAAAAGCCTCATGTCATGATGGGGCTTCATTTCATTGGCCACAAACTCATTACGGTCGTTATAGAGTAATTATGAACGGCTTCGGAAGTCATACGGCCAGGCCTTCGAAAAGTTGACTGTTCAAACTCAGCTTGACGTCGTCTTATTTCTAACTGAAGGTTGAGATCGATGCTATCGTGACTAAGAAAGGTTTTATCTAGTTTGATAAACGTATTAACATATATCTTGATTTCATATTTGATAGTAAATGAAAAGGAATTGCGGCTTTAAATGATTCATAAACTATGAGTGAACTGGGGGTCAGTGACTGTTTCCTTCAGGTGACCGATTGCATCTGTTTAGATTTCCCAGTTTTAACGAGACCCGTCCGTATTTTGTAACTCCCAGCCATCACGCAATCCGGACATAAACTCCATTAAATTTTAAGTAATTAGTAAATGAATTTTAGTGTATAAGCCTAGATATATTCTCAAAGGTATTTATTAGATTAATACTTGGATCGACGATTTAGTTGCCGTGGAAACAGGCGTCCGCTACGAGACTTAGTAGTAGAATTTTCGTCCATTTGTTTTACATAGAACCAAAGATACTAACCAAATATACCGCCAGTGGTAGCCTTGTCCATGACGTGCTATATAAAATATTCAATATGTCTCCTCACTCAATGTTTACCAAACGTATGGATCGCAGATACTTAGAAACAGCTCATGTGTAAATTTCGCCCCTACTTACCGTTTTTTGGTCTTCTTCGCGCTCTTGGCACGGCTCTTGGGTCGTACAGAATTCTTGGCAGCTGTCAACAAAACAGACATTTTCCCGTTTTCCAGAAAGTTTCACCGTTGCAAACAAGAGTGGTTGATTGACGGAGGATTGCTTTGAGCACGTGACCTACGTTTTAGTTTGCTGCGCTATATGCCCTCGAAAGATCTCGCGCTGGCTATATATCGATTGCTGTCAGTGACATTTAGCGATAACGACAGTTTGGTCGTTGTGAGTGGGTATCGAAATATTTCTATGTGCGAATGGTTAGCTGATCAATATTCTGGCTGTATCCTCATAAATGAAATCGCGAAGAAAATGCGCGCTCTTTTTGCGCTACACGATGAATCGTTAATTAGTTTCATTAGGAATTAAAAGCAACCTTGTCACCGTATTGATGTTCCTAAGCAATGTTGTATAGTTGAACGATATAAATAGATCGACGTTTTTTAGCAATGCAGACATGACGGACTACATATGTGGAAATCGGTCAAGCCAGAAAATGTGTCCAATCTTGCAAAACGTTTACCTCTGGTCATTATAAAAAGTATGCCATAATAATCAAATGAATTTTCGCAAATGTTTGCGACGTTAGATCACCAGTCGAATTAAATATTCGTTAGGCCTTATACGGTGCCGGTAATGCTTTTGAATAACTTGTCAATGCCATTTTCGTTTCCGTTTAAAGAGTAATTAACGTGAATTATTAAAATCGGTATTTCTGAAAATCAGATCAATGAACTATCACTTCTTGCATTAGAAACAGTCAGCAGGAGAGACAGGCCTACTTCGCAATTAAGAATTCATGTGTTAGAACAAAGACCTATTTCAAATTTTCCTCTAAGGAATGTGTTGATAAATGTATCATCAAGCTTGTAACAGATTTGCAATTCCATTAATACTTAACTATGTCTTTGTTATAATGTATTTTCTATTAACATTGATTAACGCAATCTGTAGTCGGTTCATTTAACAAAACAAACTTTGTTAACACCGAATGGCAATTCCGGGCCCCCCAGGGAATTCCTCGACTAGAACCAAAAGTAAGGGAAATTATATACAGCAATACATAAATAAAATTGACGAATAAATTCTGGATTTCCTTGCAGACACGTGGTGATTAACACCAGGTGGCGAGACCGGTTCGACCGAGAGTCGGCTAACCAAGAACAGCCTGTCTGTGGTTCGTGCTTGTGACGGTTCGTAAGACGATTGAGCGATACGCATGTGTGATTGGTGCCCTTGGTGTATAGTTCAATTTGTAAACAAGCGCAACGCAACTTTGATGAAATAATTTTTGTCAGTATTGTCAATTCTTAAATGCACGACATTACTGCACTAAATGTTATAAAGTTAATGAATGTATTATGTCCTCCCCCTCGCCCTCGTTCGGCTAAAGGTAAAAGTACACTTTTCCAAATTCTGTGATCGTTTGCTGCTTGAAGTCATTACAGGGTCCGATTGACATCGTTTCTAGCTAAGCAGACGTCGCTGGTACCTATAAGTGTATAGTTGATATGTATTTCTTAGCAGCGGTCCGTGTTTTGACAAGGATAGGCCAAGTTGCAAGAAATTTCTCTGCCTAATACCAAGAAGAGAGCCGAAAACGCCTACCCGACCATGATCTAAAGATTTTGATATACTAACCAACGGATATAACAGGTAAATTCAGCAAGTTTTGAGACACTGTGTTGCCGAGCAACTGTGAACACTGAGGCAAGGTTTTCTGCGCTGGGAAAATTAAGGTTTTCTGCAGAGAATAGTGATTTTTCCTGTAAACTTTGATGTTTTTAATGTCATCTTTAGGCCACTGTAAGTACCCGAAGTAAAATGTTATTTTCAACGATGGTTTCAAGATAAGATCAACGCCACCTTTGGGGTTCACAAGAGACTTCTATGTTTGGTCGACATAGCATGTTTTAACATCTGAAGAGGGAGTGCAACTTGACCGTGATGAAAATAAGTGCGCGAACGCAAAATCTATTCGCAAAGAGAATATTCATTTCAAATTAAAACTGAAATGTGGAAACCTTCTCAAAATGTTTCGGGAATGATATTGCTTTTAAATTGCAAAAGACAGTGGGTCTGCTACCCCGTGCAGTTCGGTTGTTATTCTATACAAACAAACAGTGGTTTGAGTGAAGAAAACATCGCGTCACATTGCTAATGGGATTTTTGCGAAAACGTGACTTGAGCAAAGCCTGATAACGTTTTCTGTAACGCAAACGAGGGGTTTGGATCAAAAACTACCATATCGTGACTGAAAAACGAAGCGTGAACTAATGCTATCTGCATCTCCATTTTAATTGTCACTGGTCATTAGTCACTTAGGTAAGCGAATAGCTGCTTCAAATGAAAATGTACTTGCTCAGTTGTTCTACAGACACAAGCAATGGCTTGAGCGAAACAACTGAAAAGTGACCCTGTGGAAACATGATGAACGACACACGGAGTTCCGTGTGTGCGCATCAATGCTCATCCTTGGTCGGAAGTTTACCGATCGCATCGCCACCACTTGCACACACCTTTTATGCACTGAACATGTTTGGGCTTAAAGTCCTTCTTGCAAACTGCCCATGTGGTTCCAGTATCCAAAAATACTTACTACATAAATTCTTATTTTCGACACCCTTTGATTATATTCTTTTCGCCTTTCTTGCCAAAAGCGATTTTTCAACAGTATTTGACCCTTCTCTCTGAGCGTATGATTACCGGTTGTCATCGGTTATTTCCGTTCCCACATTTCCGGCTCATCAGTTCAGGAACTTGTCCTGAACGCCGCCATTTTTTCCTTGTAACTGAATGTGCTATGGCTTGCTCGAAAAGTCTTCATTATTTTGTTTCCTTAGTAATATATTGTGATTCGTTTGCATATGTAGTGTATTTATAGTTTGTAGTTAGTGGTCGTTGTTTTTTTTTTTGAATGTTACGCGTACTTAGTATGTTAAAGTAGCATTGGTGTTTAGTTCCTTACGTATGCAGGTCGAACCTAGGAACCAATATGGGTCGAACCAATTTTTTTTTTCGCTTTTATTTTTTCCTCGTTTTGAAAAAGTACTTTGCTATCATCGGAAAGGTAGTGCATTCTACTCAGTAAAAATCGAAAAAGTATCAAAATCGGGGGAAGCACTGTAAAGTTATTGCAAGTTTCGTGGCGAAATTTGGGTCACTTTGTTTGGATCGCGTCGGCCATATTGGAGGACAGCGGGATGAGTTACGAGTTTAAAACTTTGTGTAAATTGTTTTCGCCAACAAATTACGGTGAAATTTAGTTAGACATATCTTTACTTACTATTCTGCACGATTTAGCAGTGTTCACCAAATTTCAGCCTCGCAGTTGTTACTCATTAAGTGATAAATGTGCTCACAATTCCCGTTGGACTTCGTCTCATTTCTGGCGGCACCTACAATGTCGACTTTTGCTGAACTGAAAGGCATGTTCAATCGGCTACTTTGTAATTTGTGAAGATTTAACGTTGATACATTTTGACAAACGTTGCTACAAAAAAGAAACTTTGTTCAATTTTCGTGTTTTTTGTGTTTGTGGCCAGCGACCAGTTAGGCCTAAGGGTAGTCTTGGCGCAAAGCTGTCTACCGTTCAGTAACGCTAGGACCTCGCTAAAAAGCAAGACTTCGCGAGAATACGTGAGATTTCGCCGTGTATTTTGAATAAGAACACGTGACTTTGACTAGGTTTTAGCTAGGTCCTAGCGTAGGTCCTAGCGTCTACTGAACGCACGCCTGTATAGGCCTACTAACAAGCTGTATTTTGACTATAGTCTTCACTGGTTGCTGGTGACTGAGGCTAACTAAAGTCTGCCGCGGCAGTGTTACACAGGACTAACCAGCCCGTAATTTCATGCAAGTATCTGAAACTACCCTTGAATATATGCAGCATTTATCATTTGACCATTTTACTTCGACAAAACAGCTTGCAACCGCATGCATTTACCGTTCGCCAGTGTCTGGTCTCGATCCGCACCGGGTCCGATAGGCTGCGGTCCCGAGTCTGGCAAAATAATTTCTGTCAAAATTTATTCGCCACATTTCTTCAGCAAATTCCATAAAATTGTCCGTAGTCTGATTTTATCAAAATTAAGACGCGCTGTCTATTTTTTAATCCCCGTTTGCTGGCTGGTAACAGTACAGGCACTGCTCCAGTCGCACTGACGGCGTTTTCTCGCCCTGGGTTCCTGAATGAATTGTACTTCCGGGTTCGCGGCAAGTTCAAAATGGCGGTGTTTCTTCTGGTGCGAATCGTGAGTGGTGAGTTCATTTAAACTGTTTTCGAGTACGGATCGTGTATTACTTATGAGGTAGGTACTTCTTGGATCCTTATAACATCTTCTAACCATGTAATAAGGGTTAACAACGCGTGAGAGAAGGACTTTAAGCCACTGGATAGGCGTTTCCTTGATTTTGTTTACTTCGATCACTGCCCTTTTTAATAAATTACAACAATTCAAGTTAAAGGTGGTCGCCATACGGCGTAGGCTAACAGTAAACTGAAAAGGTTTCCCAGATTTCAACCAATATGAATGACTGAATATTATGACTTCGGTTTCATTACTTTAACCAACGAGAATCCATGTTAAACAACATTCCATACCTCGTTTCGTAGCACTGTAAAAGGGTGTAGTAACAATAGTTTGGGAGCCGAGAAGGAATGTACAGGAAGTTAACCATAAAATCCAGCCTCCCGTTCAGTAACGCTAGGACCTAGATTAAAAGCAAAACTTTGCGAGATTTCGCGAGATATTGCCGTATATTTTAAATAAGAGCACGTGACCTTGACTAGCTTTTGGCTAGGTCCTAGCGTAGGTCCTAGCGTAGGTCCTAGCGTCTACTGAACGCACGCCAGAACGTGCTTTGGCCGAGCATGCGCATTACAACTAAATCCGGAAATTGCCTCAACTTCGCAATTGTGCTCCAACGGTTATAGTGGCGGGTATGACAAAAAAGTTCAGTGACAAGTTCACGTGTTACCGTTAAGCGAGCTTTCGTCCACTTTAAAATAAAACATTAAAGAGTGAGTAGCAATGAATACAAGGACAGAGCGATTTTCCGTTAGCAAAGCAGGGAACGAGGGCCCGGGGACTACGGCAGGGATGTAATCTTTTCTGTCATTTTCCATTCTGCTTTTGTGCGTACTCAAGGTAAGTGACTATTATTCTGTGTTTGAGTACGTTGTGGTTTATGTAAATGAGTTTCTAGCCCAGAAAATCGAGTATAACTCGAGATTTCAAGTAAATACTCGGTATTTCGAGTTCAGAATGACTTATGGGGTCATTAAGTGCAAACTGAGATCGAACAGTTATCTACGTAAGCCATTATGTACTCGAGCATAGAAGGCATCTTGAGTTCGCACAAAAGTAAAATGGAAATGACAAACATAATTTCGAGTTCGATCTCAAGTAAAAGTCCGACCTAGATCTCCGATCTAAAAATTATTTTTGATTTTCCGTTTTAGTTTTATGCGAAAGTAGTGAGTGTCTAGTTCAAGTTTGCACTTGATAACCCTTAGCCTCGAGATTTCAAATTTCAGAAAGCTTGAGATTTCGACCAAAAACTTTAATTTTTGATCTCAAACTGGACACTATAGTTTAAAACTTTTAATGCTCAGGTCATCAGATGCAAATTAAAACAAGACAGCCATCCACGTCCGGGAAACCCTAGGTTCGCCAAACACAGAATAAGAGACACTTATTTAGACTTCGCACAAACGCAGAACGGAAAATATCAGGACTTTGTTTTTATGAAACAAGAAACTTGATGACTGAATTAAATTTTAGGAAGCTGAAATATCCGGCCATCCTGTCTATTGAGGATCGTTTTTTTTCCATTGCTTCCTACATGACCAATCTTCTGCCCTATCTAGATCACATCAAAAAATGACTAAAACCATTGTCCATCAAGAGACTGATACTTGTATAATACTTTTATTAGTTCATGTAATCAGGGATGGGTTCCGTAGACCCACGAATCTAGCGGCGTGTACCCTTCGCCTATGGAACGCAAAACAATGAATTTTGTCCCATAATTCAACATTCTAACCTCACCGACAAATCACGTCATCGGCCACTCGTATTTATCTCTACAAATACATGGACATTGCCAAGTAAAGTAGTTGTTGCAAAAGATGTCTCCCACTCCTTTTAATTCGACAGCTTTGTACTGCATCCAATTTCCACCAAATGTCGTCGAGGAACGAGGAACAAATAGCTTGGCTCGGTTGGTTGCTGAGCGATGTCCCACCTGGTTGCCATTGACGCGATAGTCTGACCACATGATTTCACCTTGTACTCTCGGAGCAAAGTACACAAAATTGCTTTCATTTCTATCATGGCTAGAAATTGTCCGATGCACCCTTTGGGCCCAGTTCCAAACGGGAGAAATTCCTCTTGGAATTGCTGGAAATAGAAGCTGGGCAGTCACTAAAAGCCGGACCAATCCAAAGGTATGCGCGGAGAAAACAGTTCAGGTATAACTTAAATCTGTTTTGAAATCTGCTAAGACTTTGTGTTAAAGTTAAACGCAGACCGTTTTTAATCTCCGCCTAGGGTGGGCAGGCAGGGTGTAAACTGACTTCTCCCTAACACGCCGAGCTTGTGCAGTGAGGTTTTGGCCGACACTTGACCGACTGCAACACATTACTAAGAGGTCCCGTTTCGTGAGTTTTTCAGACGAGAGAGGATTTTAGACAGTACCAATCTTGTCCATTGTTAAGCGTTCCCTGCAGTATTATGACTGTCCGTAAAGTCATCAATAATGCAATGATTGCTCTGCGTCACAAAAGTTAACTTAGATCTGGGTTGGTGATATTGTGAGTCGTTGACGCTAACGATTCCGGTACTTATGTACTGAGAAAATGTAAGATACAGTGGAAGAGCTCAAATTTCTAATGAATTAATGGGGTGCCCCTAGGAGGAGCAAGTGAAGCCCTGCCGTGTAAGGTCCCAGTAACCAACCGGGAAAAATATATACCAAGCCTTTTGAAATATATAAATATCTCACCTTGTCCGCAAAATGGTCGGGATCAAAGACGTCGGCATTGGGAAAGTGTTCTTCTCGCCTATGCATTTGGGCAAGATTCAAGATGATGTTTGTGTTAGCCGGGATCACGTGGCCCTCAATGACGTCATCTCGGAGAGCTCTCCTTAGCACGACTAGACCTACGGGTTTGATGCGCATGGATTCTTTTAAAGCTTGCTCCATGTACAATAACTTAACCGTGTCAGCTTTTGTTACGTCTCTGTCGCCTAAAACGATGCAAAGCATAAGTGTCATGAGTTAAAAACTTAACATCTAAACACAAATTAACTACTAAGACACGTGATTTATTTTAGCCGTATTGAACTAGCCGGTAACAGTTAGAGGGAAATGCCGAGAGAAGTACATGTAGATACTCCTAGGAGTGAACATTAATGTTTATTGCAAGAAACGGGAATACTTCTTGAAAGGCCATGTTCAAACCTTCAAGCAGAATTTCAGTCACTGTCAGGTTTTAGTAGGCAAGGTGTGTGGCTGCGGGATTCTTTCCCCAGGCAGTACAAATTTCTTCCCAGAACATTTGACACTGCTGTAACACAAAGTATAGTAATCAGATATTCTTTAAAGTGAAAACTAAGAATGCATTTCAAATACTGTATACTATACCACAATATTAGCCTCGAATGGCAGATACAACCGTGTAATAACCCATAAAGTTATCTCACTTGTGAGATAACATTTATGCGGGAAACCGAGGCCGGATTCAAACCCGGGCGTCAAGAGTTTCGAGTCGCCGACTTTACCACTACACCACTCAGCGGCTGACGTCATCGAACGTGAAAATAGAATACTTAAATCAGCACGCGCAACAATCGCATGTTCAGCAAAGGGCATTGCACCGACATTTATGCGCTATGAAAAATATGACGCATAATTTCCATAAAAACGATATTTTATGAAATTTTTATCTCGTATTCTCTCACTTGTAAATCACCGATCTCCAATTTGAATGCGGGTATCGTGTCGTCGGGTTCCTTTGACTTGAGCATTATAGTCAGTTACTAGTGGTAACCTACTTTAGCAGACGATATTTTCCCGGTCGAAGCTTGGCGTGATAAAATGTGTAGTAAGCTATAGTTGCTAAACCTTAATTTATAGATTCACTTCATTTCTATTTTGTTTAAATTTCCAATTGGTTTTGAGTAAAACCGTTATTTGACAAAAATAGCTCGGTTTTCCTTAAAAGGTTACGACCTCCGACCCGGACATAGAAAGTGGTTACAAAGCCGAGGCGAGTCGAGAAAGGTAGATCGATTCATTGCAATGTTTCTCGTTTAGTATGTGGTATAACTAGATTATTACATGTTCTCACTCGTTATCCCCCTTTTCTAGAGCCCTCGTGGATTTTGGAGAATTATCACCCCCGGTCTAACGCCCCTCGGTCGATAATTCTCCACAATCCACTCGGGCTCTAGATAACGGCGGATAACGACTTCGCCATGTCATAATCTATACGTACACAAAATATATTTATGTATTTACAAAAGATGCATCATCAATCTGACGGGTAGAAAGCCAGCTAGCTGTATGAAAACTATCGTCAACATACAGGTAGGTAGCTGTGTGTAGAGCTCCGTTAAAGACCGAAATTTCACACAACCCCGGTGCTCAGCTTGTCACCTCGTCGTGAAATTTAGAGTTAACAACCTACATGGGCGCATGCAGAATCTGGGAATGAACCGACATTCACCTTGCCCGTTACAGCCGTTTATAGAAGTAAATATACAATCTAATAAATGTATTTTTTATCCGCCTTTTGTAACAAAGGAAAATCTGTGGTCGTTTTGAAAACAGTGCATACTTATTACACGCGCACGTACATGTACGAGCCATTTCCGAAAAAAAATGTGATATCTCTCGAGAGTTTTTTTTTCTGAAATTGGGTTTTCTGATAATACAATAGTAAAAACTTGTAATGAAATGAAACCTCTGATAATACAATAGTAAAAACTTGTAATGAAATTAAACCTCTTGCGATTGTTATGACATGTACGCAACTTCTCATTTGAATAACTAACATGGAAATTGGCCAATAGGTGACGCAATGGCGCCAAAGAACGCATCGCAAATTTAGCAGCAAAATACCGGTAACTGAAGTACACCAATTTTCCAACACCAGCGTAAATAATTTAGTTTACTTAAGGAAGTGTAATAATTTTTTAATGAGGGATCATTACTTTTGGCGGCGACAGGCCCGATGAATTATATACGCGACAGAAGCTGGAGGGAGTGACGTCACCCAAGCCATTAGGCCGACGAACTGACGTCATCAAGGCCAGTACAAAACTGGCCACCCTCCCTCCGCATCCGCGAAAAACGACCCGCGAGACAAAATATGACACTTCGAATCCAAATAGGTGGCTGGTGGAATACCTGGGACCAAGGCGGTGCCGAAACGGGCGCAACGAAGGTCCGTAGTGGAGCGGGGTAGACGGCGTTTGTGCAAACGATGCATTTTATATAGTAGATGATCATAGACAGTTAGATCGATTAAACCTCTTCTGGTAAAAAACCGTAAGTTCATCACTAAACAAATCGTTCATTCTCGTTACACAGCACAACTTTGTCCGGTTGATATCGGGAGTGCAAAATGTTTTACCGCAGGCGGTCAATAGTATCATACGAAACCAAATAGGTGTCACTAAAAAAAACGCACTAGCTGTCCACAGTCATCTTCCGTAAGACATTTGTGCCTGGTCGCAGACGTTTTACACCGAGGCTCGCAGAGAATCATGGAAAGGTTATTTAGTTATCTGTTACATAAATGTCGAAAGTGTTGCAGAAACCTAGTCATTGGCACAGGCGCTCGAATTTCTCGATGACTCATAACCATGCATTCTTAGTAGTGAGTGACGTCAGTGGCGACCGAGGAACAGATAAACTCAAGCGCCTGTGGTCATTGGCTGCTCCTTATAGAATAAGCCTACTGGACTAACTTTCACAAAAGTGTCCGGAATTGTGTCTTGAATTTCACGTCACTTTCATATTGAGTAAATCCACACAAACTAATATGCATTGCTAAGTGGTAAGTTTAATCGATTATCACTTCAAAACCTGCACTTGTTAGTGCATGATAGTGTGTCACATTACGCCGGACACTGCGGTTTTTTGAGCATTGGTTTAGATAAGTATTCATAGCTTACGTGTTCAGCTTATTTACAGCATTATTTTATCCGAGAGTACTCGTGAGTTTTCAAATATATATCCAATAACAAACGTTTTAAAACTGGAAATGCCATCACGCCATGATCATGAGCAATTATACCTTAACTAAAATATGTCCCGGAATTTTGGCGGTGTCATATTTCATTATCACTCTCAGGTAACGTTGGGCATTCATTGAAACTTTATCGTGAGCCGGTCATCCAGTAAATGGGAATAACCCAGCCTTTGTGACAGTCGTCAGACCGACATTTACCTATGACCCGAGCTATCTCATCCACAACCTTCTCTTGAATTTCCGGTTTTTCTGCTAACGACACCAATAGGTAGTACATCGTAACCGACGATGTGTCGGTTCCCGCCAACAGCATTTCCAGCACGCACTGGGTAACGTTTTCTTGAACAATGTCACCACGAACCTCATATGAAAGAGAAGAGAGTATAGATCTGCAAGCTAACAGTTTTTAAAACCATGAGTAATCACAAGCATAGACCCTATTCACGCCGACAGGAGGCGCGTTCCAAAACGAGGCTCGCTACGATAGCTCTGTTAGCTTATCGGCATAGGAGTCTGTGTTTCAGTCCGTGTTGTTCCCCGAACGGCTAGAAAAAAGTACGTACACGCTTCACAATCTCTGAAGACGTTTAGATTCGGAAGCGTTGGGTCGTTGCCATACGCCGACGAAGCAAAATATGTCCGTGTAAAATAAATGTTTTCGAAAAGTTAGATCATATTTTGTAGCATCTCGGTCAGTTGTCAAGCATCATAGTAACGATCAGAGAATGGGCCAGCCAGGTTGTATTTTCATAACTACGGATTTAGGGGGGGGCACTAAAATTGTATCAAATCCCATTTTTGAGTTCGGGTGCGAATTGCTGACTAGCACACGTGCGCAACCAGGGGGTCTTGGGGGTGAATAAACAACGCATAGGCGCTGAATGAACCCCGTTTACCGTTTTTTTTTTAGTCAACAGGTCCACAAACCCAAGAATTCAAAACCCTTGCATCCCCAGATTTTAGGCTGGGCGCGCGCATCTGCCGAAATGTTGCTTATTCCTGTGCCTGCCCCCCTCCCCCTAATTCAAAATCCTGGATCCGCCCCTGCTACGGGTTGAAACATTATAATTTTTCTCAGTTTCCAAGAAGGACAGAGCCCTCAATCACTCAAATTTAGGGCCCAATATTGGCCCTATTCCCCTCTCAAAAATATTGAAATATCACGCGAAATTCCCCCCACGAGGCATAAAAATTCCCCTAGTGAAAAATCTCTCTGAGTTCACATAACCTGTAACCACACAGGTGACAATTTTTAAGAGCACAAAAGGCTACTTTAAAATGAGACAGAGCCTATGAGAGCTTGCAACAGGGCGGGG
>NMRA01000108.1:518203-531303 GCA_002633005.1 Phoronis australis | reverse complement strand
GGGGGGGGGTACAAAATTGACCAAATTTCATCAACTTACGCCCGAAAAATTCACCGAAACACCAATTTCTTAGAATGTTATTTCATATTGGCAAAAATCATTCGGTGCAGTTTGCTATTTGGGGGTCGGAAATTTTTTGAATTTCAACCTGTCTACAGGTATTCAATGAAGCATTAACCATCAATTTGTTTCAAGATTAGCATTAGCTTCGGATTATCAAAATTGTCTATGAATCAGAAACCACGTGACAAGAAAATCAAAACAAAAGGCCGCGAACACGTCGTGCTTTTTTTTGAATTGACTGCATATACGTTACTTGACCTTTCAAATCCGCAATTCACTGTATGGAATTTTCAGATGACCGTGAGGCGAGCCGATACTTGGAAAAAAATATATAAGCTTTACTGTTTAAGATGATTGTATCTCCTACCTTTATCCTCAATAAATATTGTTTTCACAAAAACCGTTGTTGGGAAGTGTCCCCTTAGGTCAGCAGCAGCTTGCACGTTGATAAGGCTTTGTGAGCCCTGCACCATATATGGTGATTGGTCAGCCGTGTATCGTGGTCGTTGAACCGTGTTTGTGCCTCTTGTTTATCAGGCCCGTGGGCCGCATTTAGTCAGTAAATACCGGAATTGATGAGAATGTTTCTCTGAAATTCCGGCTAATGTTTTACTTTAAGGTATTAAGAAATGAAACATTCTAACCCTTGAAATGCCTCCAAAGCAGTAAAATCTCGCTATTAAGATAGTAGTATCAGTAATTTAATTTTGGAAATTGATGCCTCCTTTTCTTTTATTGAATATAAATGTGTTTTCAAAAAAACAATATTTATCAGCCGGTGTTGTAAAACATTGCAGTTCCGTGAACCAAGGAATACAGTTTATTAGAGTGAAAAATTAAACAACAAACAAATAAAGCTTCTAAAATGAATCAGATACTGCACCTTAATACCTAACCCAGATAAAGCGGAGTGTAGACGTCTACCACTATATCTCCGATTATACGAAGATTTGGCATAATAATTTAAAATTTTCACACTGTTTACGTTAGCTTTCAGATAGCGTCGAGAAAAAACAATTATTTTTAAGTTGTGATAACAAAGCACTTGCTCAATTAACAATCTTTTTATCCCACACACCTCGAATAAGTCGAGTGCAAGACGGCGGTGTGATATTGTTTTCCGTATTGCACTCGAGGGACTACTTTAATAGTGCCCTCTGACATGGAAATTTTAAAGGTAGGTCAATGTCGACTAGACGTCGTTAGCCGGTTCGATCATGAAACTTTCCCAAAATGGTTTGAAGTAGTAAAATTGCAGCAGTATAAATAATACGCAACATGCAATCAGGTCCCAAACGTAACATTTGGTTTTAAAATGCTAATTATATGACACTCCTGTCTCAGTTTTATTTGCTAAATAATATATTGTCTGCATCTCAGGCGCCTATTCCTCAGAAAATGCAATGTTAAATATTGTTGTTTAATCATATTCGAGAAATGTTACAAGTTCAATGCACAATTGCCACGGTGTTTTCACCTTTGTTATCTCTCTAGAGAGAACTTGTAACATAACGCGCAAATACATACATACATACATACATACATGTATATAGGATGTGATACGCCGCTTGAACAATCTGGGCGAAATATTTAAGAAATCTGCCGAAAAATGAAAGAAACTTAAGAATTCGAAGCGTATGGGATAAATACAAAACATACCTGATTGGCGTAGATGAAGTAATATCTCACGAGACATTATTCCGCGTATCGACCGAGACCTTCGCGGATATAACTTCATCTATGCCAATCGAGGTACGTTTTTTGTATTGAGACCACATACTGTAATAATTCGGTCTCGGTGGGGTCAGGATAGAGTTCAGTGGCTGCCTCGCGGCTAAAAAAATCCAGCCAAAACCACGTGTTCTCATTTAAAATACACGACAGTATGTCACGTAATCTCGCGACGTCTTGCTTTTTAGCGAGGTCTTAGCATAGATCTTAGCGTTACTGAACTCTATCCCGATTTTCAGTTTCTTGACACCCGGTGCAGGTTGCTAAGTGCCGATCATGTTGTCAAGGAGTTATAATGAGTTGTCATTTATTCCCAGTCCTCGGTACCACTCTCAGCTGAGTAAGGAAACAGGTGAGACCAGCTGGTAAGTGGTCTAAGTCAAAAGCTTTTCTCGACAGAAGATGAGTTTAAAACAGAGTTATCAAGGCGCGTGAAGTGCAACAAAATTGGAAATTAGTTTCCACACTCCCAGAATTACAGCAAGAACAATTCTTTCTTCAAAGATTCAGGTCCAGTTTTGATATCTAGAAAGACTTAATTGCACGCAGCTAATAAAGCTGTCTAGTATAAAGTTATGTACTTTTCAACAGAAAACATTTGCTTCATTAAAACGTACATCAAAGTTCAAAGCTTGAGTTAAGAGAATGTAAAGATACAACTTGATAAATAATACAGTAATGCCATTAATATAACGTTAACAAGAAAATATATAAATAAAGAGGTGCAACTAATTTATCGAACAATCCCAGGCTTTCTCTCGTTTACAGCGCTACACACAATTCTAACTCTTTCCGCTTGATTTACAGTATCAATCAAACGGTAAGATATATCAAGTGACGTCATCAAACGTTGCATCATTTCCGTAAAGGTCGTCAATTCCTCCATCTTAGGGGTCAAGCGCATACCATCGTCTTCCATGCATTGTACGTGTGGAGTTAACACAAACACAAGAGATGTTTGATACCTGCAAGATCATGTGAATACGATCAGGTGTCACTGAAGATAAACGAGCAGTTTACGGAAAAGCGGACGAATCAAACCACTTGAGTACCGTTTAGTATCTGCCAAGCGTACTGATCAATAGCAGGGCCATGAGGAAGAGGGAGTCATGTAGTACCCACTTACTCACTTGTAGTGTCATAGGCGAGAGCTTGGCGGCGGAGGGGGTGCGTAAAATTGTCGACGCTTGTGTGCTTGAATAAAAACCTAAGTTTCGACATATTCCTTGTACCATCTTCAGGCAAAGTTCGATGACACAGAGATATGACTGAGAATGTGACCCACTGCAGGGAATGTAAAAAATCACTGCGACTAGTAGATTTCTAAATAAATCCACAGTGTTGCGACGACAGCAAATGCAACTGTCATTTTAGCAGGAATATGCCCTACAAAATTAATTTGTTCTTTTGTCTCTAATTTAATTGGGTTGCGCCAGTATTAACGAGAAACACCAAGAAGAGCAATAAACTTTGTTTCATCTGCGTGTCGTTACTTAAAACAAGAACAGACGGGGGTTCAGAACGAGGCTCTGACGTAAGGACAACAAAATAACTGACACTACACCTCCGTCACACGTTTTCACTACAAAACTTGTATGAAAACAAGGAAATCTGAATTACCTTTTTATACACTCTTTTGCTGCAGCAGTTTCCAGGATACGTTCTTTCGCGTCTTCACCTAAATACAATTGAGTGTAGACGATAGGGTCAATTCCTCGGTCTACTGCGTAATCTGAAATGTTGACGACATAGAATTACACGCATAATACGGAATCAGATTTGCATTAAAGCTTCTTAGGACCCCTAACCTATAAAATGCCATCCGGGGGACCCAAGTGATCTAAGCTGTCCTCTGTCGTCAGTAACGGTCGTTAATCTTAAAATCTGAGCAATGAAGACTTCTTGCTGTTTCGTAAATTAGCTAGCGTGACCGGCTATTAACGCTTCGGGGGTGGACGCCTGTGAGGAACGAGTACCCCTCAACTCCAGCCACAGATACAGTTTATTCCACAAAGATTACATTATGTTTTTTTATCGCAAGCTGAGTTGAATCTTTTTTACAGTGTATGAAAAATTACAGGGTCAGGGGCGAAGCTAGCCGAATGAAACTTGGCTTAATTATTGAAAAAGCATGGTAATTCTAACAAATAAAATAATGGCATTGTCAGAGAACCTGCTAGATATACATTTTGGTATCTCATTATGTACTAAAATGGACCACTTTCAAATGCTTGGGATGGTTAGGGCAGCTAGTAAAAAAATTCGGTCATTCTTCGGTATCTTTCAGTCTTTTGTACTTATCAGTATATTTTGCAACTGAGATTTCGGCTTCTGAATACTTCATAACATGCGCAAAGTACGAGCGTAAAAATTACGAGCATAGAATTACGGACGTAAACTTATGTGCGGAAAATATGAGCGTACAACCGGAGACCGTTAACATCTTTGGTACAACTGCTTCAGAGCTCACGGGACCTACAAACCAATATCTCATTGGATATAGTGAGTACGGTCGTAAACGCTATCGAAGTCTCTTTCACACGAACGGCCCACGATTAAAAGTTGGTAGGTCCCAGCTGCTGGCAAAGCAGAATTAAGCAAAGCTGAATTGCTATTACAAGGTACAGCATGATATAAACTCAGTAAGAAGAAAATCTTCCTTCACAGAAGGCTAAAGTGTTAGGAGTCGTTTTAGACAGCAAAATCACTTGAGAAAATTCTTTAAACCG
This sequence comes from Phoronis australis, assembly GCA_002633005.1. Taxonomy (NCBI): domain Eukaryota; kingdom Metazoa; phylum Phoronida; family Phoronidae; genus Phoronis; species Phoronis australis. The sequence goes on along the minus strand of NMRA01000108.1, from coordinate 526,780 downwards.
TGCAACCGTGCAATGCATAGGCAAAACATAAAGTGTGAGATTTAAAAGCATGAAATGGAGACACTGCTGCGATAAGACCAATCTTATCATTATTTGTATGTGTGTCCTGGGTCAATGGAAGTGAAAAGTTGCATCTTCACACGGTACAACTTTTAGCACATCTCATGATAACATCTGCATTTCCAAGCACTCTCTGGGAACAATGAAAATTTTAATGAATACAGAACAGTTTGATGAGTTCCCAATGGCTTAGGAAGTCCAGGAGTCCTTCCATATTGACCAGACAGGACTCTGGGTTACCAAGCCAGTGGGCACATCAGGGAAAACAAAGAGTCGTGTTGACATGTATAACAGGGCTAGTAATGAACTTCCACTATTGTACATGCCAACTGATCGGTCAGTAAAATCCAAGACCCTTGAAAAAAAAATTGAATGTCTCATTCTAAACAGAAATGGTGCCCACGAATACAGAATGAACGTTGATGTAAGAACCATTAACGAATGCAAGGATGGTTCAGTATAAATGAACTGGTTGGTGCGGTTTCCGTATTAGAACTTCCTGGTACCACCAACTGAAAATATCTATCATAGAAGCATGGGCGCACACGGGAGGGCGGGGGGGGGGGTTCAGGGAAGCCCCCCAATTTGGCGAATTGGGCTAAAATGTCCTCCTCAGCGAAACAAAAAGTCCGAGTAACCGAGACAAAAGTCCACAAAGTCCACAGGAATTCGGCGCGGACGCACGATCGGCAGGTCTGAACCTAGTGGCCCCGTTTTTTTTTTATTCCTCATTGATTTTTTTTCAGTAAAAGGTTCGCATAACGAAGAATTCGAGCCCCCTATACTTACTTTAGGCTGGGTGCGCGCATGAGAAGACATAAATTAGTTCTGTTTCCAAGAGAAGAGTTTTGCAATTGTTAAAGCTGGTGAAAAATTGATCAAAAAGGAATTCAAAACAAATCAATAGCTATCCTGTCGGATAGCCCGACAGCTACAGTGTATTTACGTCTTAAAAATGTTGTTTCGAAATCACAAATTGTCCAACAATGCATCACCAACCTAAATAATTTAGGTAGATATAATCGTATCACAGTTGCCTGGACCCTTGGATACGTTGGTGCCCAGAATATTGGGGCAGAAGATCGATTAGCTACACTTCAGAAATTGATTTCTAAGGACCTGAATCAAGATTACCTGTCCCTGATGCCAACTGTGTTTTAGAAATACTGGACTGGTTATTAAAACGATGGAGAACACCTTGGACTAACAGAAGAGACTTTGAAAGAACAAAAGAGATGACGAGCTGGGTCACTCTCAGTCCTAACAGCAAGCTTTTGATTCTGACCAAGTCTCAAATTCGAATGTTATTGCAGGTCACTGTAACCTGCAGAAACATAAGAAAGCAACAAGCCGAGCAACAGAATCCTGCTGCGTGAAATGCTCGATGGAAAATGAAACACCAGAACACCGTGTAGATCGGTGTTTCAATTATTAAGTACAAAAGAATGCTCTGGGAGTAAACCAGTGAAAACTGTCATAGATATTAAAACGTTTGCAAAATTTCTCATGCAGGCCGCTAGACTTGCTGGGTTTGAGCAGTGAATTTCATAAACAATGGGCTCTAGAAGGCCTAAGTAACGTGTCGGCATTTTTGGAGGAGTTTATTTCCCAACTTTGCGACACCACTGTCCTTTTATCATGGCGTCGTCTTCGTCGTCGTCGTCATCATCATCAATGTTATTAATGTCAAAAGGACGCTTACGGTCGGTATATGTACTTAGATAAACGTTATGGGTGTAGGCCGCGATGGGCGGCACTCACTCAGGCACTAGATCATATAAGACAACAGTAGCTTACAACAGCAAAATAGGGCGACAGGCCAGTCCTGGAGTTTTCAGGTTTGCACGCAGTTCCATAAACTTTCAAGTTTCATATTAGTGCGGATTACACTTGTTTCTATCTGTCACTTCACGTTTAACAAGTACCACTGTTGCGTGGTCTTGCATAAACTGTAATTGTTCGGTACTTTTTTATTTTAGAGTCGAAAACTTATTTACAGAATACATTTACTTGATTTTTGGAACTTCGTTCAATTTTTGCGATTACGGCTTACGCCATCAACATCAAATGCAAGGACGCCAACCTGTCCGATTGTTCACGTGAGTTCTGTCGGTTTCACATTGACGTTCCAAAATGGCCTGCTGTAAGTCTCGAAACACATCCGGATGCTTCTCAGGGCTAATGTCTTCCTTTGACAGACCTTTTCGTCTCATTACTTGTCTTGCAATCTCTTGTTCGAACTGAAGATCCAGATACTCTCTTAAATCGTTCAAAAGAGTTGACTTCCCGGTGCTGTGCGCGCCACATATGAAAACTCTCAGGATCGACATAGTGACCACAGCTGGCCTACAAATATTGAGAGAGAAAATTATTCGCGAAACGTACATCAGAAGATACATTCACAAACTGAGGTGCCGAAAACCGGCACCAAGAAAAAAATCATGTGGTCATAAACTGCCAAAACTTCTATAGCACACTTGTGTTGAAACGCTGCTGTCAAACAGAAAGTCTGTCAAACTAGGGACGTACCTACAATATGCAATTGCATAGAAACACGTGAACATATAACCGGCAGGTAAAATAAAACATAATTGCAATATTTCTTAAAGGTCTTTGATTGATAAACAGTGTCAATGGAGGTAGTTTTTTACTTAGCCTTTCAAGAATTTATCACCATTGTCATCATCGTCGTCATCATTATCATCATCATAGCCACGTCCATTTCCAATATCGTTGCTGTTGTTATTTTTTTTAAGGCATATACTCGGTCTTTTCATAAAACGTCGTAATGGGATCAAAAGGGCATTCGACCAATTCCCCTTTTTATAGTCATCAGTAAGCTGGTATCAGACAAGCTAAAGACAATCCCATACACGAATCGCGCCGAGGAACATAAGCAATTTTTCGGTTATCGCAGGGTCTTTGGGTAACTCGAAAAGGGAATTGTCGGGTTCACTGACACCCATCGATAAAACGAAGTTGTTATCTGTTCATAATATCACTGGTGCGCGAATCTAGGCCTACCATGTCGTCTCTTTATTGAACGCATATTTTGCGAGCTGTGCCGTTGATCTGAGGAAATTTGCCAATCAAGTGTTCAACTTCTCATACCATAATTTATGGATGTTTAGCCTTGTTTCTACTCGTTTAACAATGTATTATTAAAATAGCTTCCTTATCGTTATCCCTTTTGTATTTTATTACTATTATTCATGTACTTGCTGTTATTATTGTTGTTATTGTTCTTGTGGTTGTTGTTGTGGTTGTGTTGTTGTTGTTGCTATTCGTGTTCTTTGTTATTGTCGTTATTTTTTTTTTAGTGTCTTTGTTATAACTACTATTAACTGTTCCAGTTTATCTACAGACATGACCTAAGCACTTGAAAATAGAATGAGACGAATAAAACATACAAAAATTTATATTCTAAGAATTTTTATAGAGACAGTGTGAAAGAAATCAATTAAACTTTTGAAGTGACAATATGAAATAACATAACAACGGATTAGAATTTCTATTTTATATTTTTAAAAATTTCACTTCATTCGTGAGTTCCCATCGAAATTGTAATTCCACTTAAAGATCTCCCAAATGACCACATAAGGCTTACTTTAAGACATGTTTGCTTGAACGCGTAATTCTGTGCTTCATCTTAGTATTTACTTGTCAATGGACTACCATTAGGCACAGCAATAGAAAACCTTGTTTTACGAATCCCAAAAGATTTTCCATTCATTTGACAGGTGTTATAACGATACTTTTTGTGAATTGCTGGTGTAAAGAGGCATGGAACACCATAAACAGACTAAATAGCAACACGCCACTGAAATAGATTTCAACCTGCTCACCAGGTATTTCACCATTTGTTTGTAAAGATTTTTAATTTCTGTTGATATCAAAGCATTTTCTTTTAGTTTCAAATTTCAAAAAAAGATCTGTCAACTGCTTGCCACTTCGTCGATTTTTCTCCCACAAGGCAAAGCACGTCTCCTTAGAGACAGAGTTTTTCCTTCGCGCGTATTTTAAAAATAGTGAATTTTGCCATATTTTGTGGACATTTCTTGACAAGGGAAATGAATTACTTTGTACTAGACATTGTGAGATAGTATTTTCGCTTTCCATGCCTCTTGAAATTGTGTCATTTTTTGAAAAAAAAATGTCATTAACCTTCAGTTCCTGTCAGTGAAGCTATTTTTACTTCCCTGTTGAAGCATCGCCTTTCCAATGAATGCATAGTAGTCAAAAATATTGCTTAACGATTTTAGGAACGTGAAGTATATTCATTCCTCATGACTCTCCTTTAGACTGAGCAAAAAAATCGCAAAGAAAAATGCCGGCGCCATGTTTTAGTGCTTCTACGATGGCTTGTTCTTTGGAATACTTTACTCTGCCTGTATGCCTCGGCAAAAAACGTATTCGAAACTGAGGTAGTTTGTTAAAGGGAATTAAAACCCTCAACCTCGTTAGATCCGCCACTGTTTAACTATGAGACTATAACTATGTCACTTTCCCTAGAGAAAGTGACATAGTTATAGTCTCATAGTCTCTGCTTGGCATGTAGAGAGCATAAAATACGTCTAAAACACAAATGAACTAATCAATAATCTTAAAGAGCTATGTTTTATACACGAGTCATATAAAATAAAATGAAACTACATTTCAACAAAACAGTATTTCACAACCTAGCAGTCGCACATTGCTGATGTCTCTAAATTTAAATCCACATCACATTTGGGGTTTATTTTCCATTAATTATCATCAGAGTAATAAAATTGTCAACACTTGATATTGCATTGTATGGACATTGACCTGTTGTCTGTAAAAGGGAGTTCCAAGCAAGTGAAGCGAACTGGATCAATATCCGGTTGTACACAAATAGAGCAATTAATGTCTCTCCTCAAATGAACCACTAGTTGGCTATGATGCTTGACTGATCATCGAGATTCGGCTGGGATTACGTTGTCCACGTAACGTACATACCTTAAAAAGATGGAAGCCAGGTTTCACTCCACAAAACCAGATACATCAATGTTTTACCATCCATTCATTGCATTGACAGTTCATCTACTGGTGAACACGCCCATCTGCTATAAACATATACTGTGCAAATATGCATTGCTCACAGTCTTTTTGCTCAACCTAGTAATAGTCTCGACCAGGCCGGCACTGAATAAAAATATATACTAAACGACTTACAAAATGACCGCTTGTCCTCGTTATTCATTCATCGATCGAATGCTAGGATGCGCACATCATCACGACCTAGCTCACTGGCTATTATTTTCTTTATAAATTGATTCATGCGGGTTTTAAAATACTCACAAGTATTCCGGTGATCCCACAGTAAAACGAGGGCTGGGTCTTCCGAGAAGCATGGTTTCGAAGAAAACCGTGAAAGAATATCATCGACTTTCAAATATCCACACGTCNTTAGAGAATATCATCGAATTTCAAATATCCACACGTCACGGGATTTCCATAAAGATCATGGCGGGGATTCTTCGTGGAAATCAGAGACGTTTTTTAAGATGTAATAATTACAGAGAGGTTGCATTTCGGAAGATTCTCAGTTTTTCGTAGTAGGTGAGTAAGTTTTGCCGCTGGACGTCGCAGTAAACTTAACTCGGTTGCTCTGACTTGTTTAACGAGAACAAGCTACCTTGCACCGAAGTGTGCTCTAGTCATTTCCGAACTGGCAGGTGTGAGAAACTACTGTTAACAACTACCAGACCAATTACTTTGTTTTTATTGTTAGTCGTGCAAAACGGCGAAAGCAAAACGATCACAAGTTAGAGTGCACAGTGCATGTAGCGTTACGATTGCCCAAGTAAATTTTATTTGCTTTCACGCAGTGCTATATTCATTAAGCCTCTACTGACTGACGAGAAACGAAGATTTATTTTTTGCATTACCTGACTCGGTACCTACGTAACACAACAGCCCTTCCAAGTTACTTGTTAGGACAAGAGTCCATGTAGGCGGGCCTGTTGTTAATTAAGAAGTGACTGCCTAATTTATACGACACTCCCTAGTGCTAAGAAATGTATGTTCCATGAGTGCATCTATCTTCCCAATGAGATAAATATGGTTTTCGTTGAGCGGAGTGGTCCGCCATCTTGCTGATGAACCATGTTAATCGAAATGTGTGTGTACTGTGTAGTAGGCCTATCTAGGAACCAATATTGGTAACAGAATGGGATTTCAAGTAAAAACTCATGGCTCTTATGTTAGGATCATCGAGTGCAAACTAGGATTTTTAGAAAATCATCCAAGAAAATCATGAGCACAGAATTAAAGGGCCTTAACACCTATCAACATCAAAAATAAAGTTCCAGTATAAAGGTTAGACCCAGAATCAATGAAATAATTTTTTGGTCTTTAAAGGTTTAAAAATTGAAACTGAAATAAAATAATTTTGTGGGTGAGAATCCCATCGCAGAAACAAATATTGTTCTAGAACACTCACTGTTTCACGGACTTTTACTTGACTTTCCTTCTTAGTTCGATATATCTTTAAGGGTTTAGTGACCAAGATGTCTGTTGTTTTCTAGCAACGAAGAAACACAAAAATTGACTACAAGATTAATAGTTGTACATTTTTACCGAGTGGACACCAATTCGAAGATTTATTAATATAGATAGAAGGGATATCCCAAGAATGCTACACCCCTCAATGTTACATTTGGACGGTAGATGGGTTGTTTCTGAAGATTTCAAGAGATGGGACATATGTTATGTAGCCTGGCAAGCTGTTAAAATCTGCAACTGTCTTACTTGAGGAAAACACTCATTTTTATATACTGTCCTGTTTATGGTCTCCCGATACTTACAGTGTATTATACCTGGGTATGTAGGACAGGGCAGTTAGAGTTTATGACCATTCAGTTTTGTCATATTTATTTTGTGGCGGAGTGTTGTCAATACAAATGTACCTAGTAATATATTTCTGTGCCAGTAAATTTCGGATCCAACTGAACTGAGGGATTAAATTAGAGTTGGTGGAAATCTGACTTTTGCTGAAGTGGAGTGCATGTACCAGTACGGTACAGTAACCTTGTACCAGCTAGACACTTCCCTTTTACTGTCACGGTGTGATTTTACTGCGTGATGGTGATATTTTGAAATAAATATATTTTGTAATAAATGAAAACTTTATTGTCTGAAATGGTTAGAGTGTCTCAATGTGTTGTTTCTGTGTCAGCATTTTGTTGTCCTTCTCGTTCTGTATGTCTAATCAGATGGAAGTGTGCGTGTTACGGACAGAAAAAAAAATCTACTGGGCCGCACATCATGGTCGATAAAAGGGGTACATTGATCGGTGTAAAAATTAATATTGGTAAAAATTAACGATGCGATTGCCTTTTTAAAACCCTAGTTTCGCGGCGTGTTGTTTTACAACAGAGTCTATGACACAACTGTTTGAACTGTGAGACCATGTCGTTTCAAACCGTACAAATTACCAGTTCACCACGCTCCGTGAGAAGTTCAGCCAAAGCATTAGGAATTTTGTCTTTGCAATGGCTCACATGACCGTTTAGACAGTGTGTGGGTCACAGGTTTACATTGCTTTATGTTACCAATATTTTAAAACCTCGTCAGTATTTAAAATGTCAAATTTTATTCTGAAAATTCCTGGGGCAGACAAAATGTGCAAAATACATAGAGGTGACACGACTGTACTCGCAAGCCAGACAGCGCGTGATACGCGGTTCGCCATATTGATAATGAACGATATGTAAACAAAAGCACGGTGGCCTTATGGAAGCAGGGGAATTTTCAGTAAATACCCTTTTTCGATTTTTATTTTAGCCAGCTAAACAGAACTTAATTAAGACTCGAAATTTCAATGGCCTTTTACATGTCTTGTCTACATTGAAATAAAATGAAGATAAAATGGATGGAACATGAGCATGAGACAACGGGACTCACAAATAAGGTACTCATACACCGTAATCTGTTTAGGCAACAATATCAACAACAGCAAACGATGAATCATTATACATATCTGGGAACCGCAATCTCTCGGCAGAGTATCTCAGACTTAAAAGAATAGATCCATTCGTAAATTGCATATTTACTTTAATAAGATATGAGCAAATTATGAAATATTTAAAATATTATTCTAAGTTTGGAAGAACGTTTCCATATAATTATCATTCAATGCACGTTAATTGAAAGAATATGTAAAAAGGGGCCAGTAATTCATCGATGACACATTGACCTATGGATCAAATAAGTTTCACATTTTCCTCCTAATAATGCGTGCTGAATGTATGAAGTATCAGTGGCGGATCTAAGATACCATAAGAGGGGGGGAACATCCTCGGAGAATTGAGCAAAGCGCGATTGTATGTGTACAGGCGGCCCGAAAGTTGCGGGGGCCGAGGACTGTATGTAGACCTTCACTTCAGTTCAGGAAATCTATTGGTGGACCCAAAAAAACCCCGTGTTTTTCCGCGTCCGAGACTCCCCCCCACCCCCACCCCCTTCGTCCGCTACCGGTCCTAGCTCCTGAACTCA
>NMRA01000108.1:498964-518108 GCA_002633005.1 Phoronis australis | reverse complement strand
GGGGGCGGGCCCCCTGCCCCCCTAAATCCGCCTATGAGTGTTACTGTATTTCTCGCAGGTGTCTCGTTCTTTGTGCACCTATAGGTTTGGTTCTATAAGGGCCTTTTCTCTTCAAACGTGGGCTAAGTCACTTCGGAGTGTCGGCGACCAAATGAGTGAGACGCGCGGATCGGGCGGGTGACTAGGCCTACTGAACCAGACTTTTGGCATCGGCTCACTGCAGTGCTTGCCCTGGTGTGTCTGAGGTTGGCCATCGCTTGAGTAAGAATTCTTGTGCTTAATAAAATTGTTATCAGCTGCTTGAATATCTAAGCAACGATAACTACTGAGGCCAAGGCATTTTACAAATCATGGCTCAGGTTTACAACCGTTCAACGCCGTAAGGGGCGCTTGTACGATAATCCAGAAAATGGCGCCCAACAATCGGGCTTTGTCGTGATATGGTAGCCTACATATTACACCAAAATGTAGGCCTAACATACCTCGGTGAGTGGATAAGACCTCGAACTGATGACGTCTGCGTCCAGACGAATGTGATTTGAGATTAATCATAGAAAGCTCATATCTTATCATTCGACCCTTTCGTAACTTAGTGCCTGTAGTTGTCATGTGTTGGATTAGTGACGACTGACGTCACAGACTCACACTTTTCTTAGAAAGCATGCTGCGCCAGTCTGGACAGGGGAATTTGTGGTCTTTTGCTTTAGCATTAAATTTGTGAATTTCCGCGTCAATGACGTTGACTTGCATGCACTATAGTGTGAAAGGCAAGGCCATATGTAATTAGTGCAGTATTTCTAATCATGCTTATCTAATTTTACTTCACGTATATTCGGACTAAGCCACAGCCACAACTCAAGGTCTCAAGGCTATTTTTATGTTGTATGTAGAAACGTTTGTTGTGGGCTAGCTAGCAGTTGGTTGCTGTTCCCTGACATGATGGCATTGTCCTACACACAAATGATTTAAGAACATGTGGAGAATTTCAGGCTTACAGTGGTCACCCCTCAGATTCCCTCAGCCCCAGACAACCAGGATGCCCATTCAGCACTCCCTATATTGACATAGATCTGAACTAATGAAGTGGAAAGGTAATAGCTAGCACTACTGTCTCAACAATGGTGGTTGTTATTTCACCCAAATTGGTTTTCTTTGGCATTTGCCAAACAGTTCTATGAAATGTGACTCATACCCATGTGGTCTTGTGTATTGTAAAAACATGTTGTTGTACAGTGGTTAGTCAGTCCCCAATAAAGTTGTGTTCAGCAAGTAAAGAAGTCTTCTTCACTCCTCTCTCCACAAGCCATTACAGCCTGCAACTTTGGAGAGTAGTTTTAACTTGGTACATTTTAATAACAAAATGACTGTTGGAATGTTGGTTTTTAAATCCGTTTCATACCAAGTTTCATTATTTCATTTTAATACTCTCGTCTACTTGTTTTTTTTCTTTCCTAGATTGAAAGAATATTAAAAGAATAATCCGTGTGATATTGTTAACTCCGATCAGCGTTTGTGAATCCATCAAGTATATCAAAACGTTGATCTTCAATGTTTGTTCACAGTTTTTAACTTATTAGTTTATCGATTTTTAAAAATCAAAAACCATATTTGCTGTGATGTTTGTTTTTAACAAAAAATTATTAAATGCATTTTGAATTTTTGCCAGTTGTACAGCTGGCAGAGATGTTTATGTACACTTTATGGTCGAGTAATCAAACTTAATTGGGTCTGCTCGCTTAACAACTTTATCTTTATCTGTGAATCGAGTGAAAGCTGCTTAGAAGGACGAGTAGTGAAAATTCCAGCATATCTTTAGAAATGTGTGACTTGTAAGTATATTCATGGTATGATCATTCGATTCTGCCTTTCAGTTCTCACTCCAAAAATATATGAATGTGTGTCCCCTACCGCGGCCTCACTATTTTGTCGTCAAATTTCTGTTATATTACCCCGTTGACACAACCATGTTTGCTCTACTCAAGATTACGACGACATCTTTTGATGATAAATGTGGATTGCGAATGGTGTTTCTTTGTGAGATTTGATCCGCTTAAGTTTTCCTGATGTAACATGAAGCAACAAGGGGCAGCATTTCATTCATTTCCAAAATTTTTTAGAATTGTGATCATTTTCAAGGGAGGAATCAACAATTGGTCGGACCACTTACCAAGACTTCAAAACCAGCTGGCTGGACTGCAAAACCAAATTTCCAGTGTTCTAACTTGGTGGTCAGACCTTAGAACAGGTTGGTCGGTACCTCAAAACTAGAAAGATAATGTTGCAAGAAATCGAATGATACCAAAATCATGAGTGTAGGTCAGAAACAATTACCCAATTAGGCCACAACATGACTTTGGCGAGGTTGCTGCACTTGGTGCACGTTTAAATCATATTGCCAATGTTCAAGCTTGCTAACTTGTACATTTCTTATCAGTGAAGGAAGAAGGATATGGCTTCAACCTATTACGTCATTCTCACTTTGAATTCTAGATAACCAAATAAAAATCAATTCTGCAATTTTCTATTTTCTTATCCTTCCACAAAACACAACAATGAAATCAAAACTAGGACTGCATGCTACTATAGATCATCATGATTTTCAAGAGTCTGTCTGTCAGTTAGGAGAACTTTGAGATGAAGGAATGAATGGTTTCACTCAGAGAAAATCGGTATTGAAGATTGGCCATGAATCAATGAAATGTATGCATGAAATTTTCTCCTCAGTTCTGTTTTTGAATTATGTATCTCAAGTTTTGTTATCAATAGTGTTCACCCTATATTCCTAAGTGGGGTCTAGTGTCCCGTTGCCTGAAATAGTACCAGATAGGCAGGGATCGTTCGGGGAAACTGAGACAGTGGTAAAATTTGGATGATTCTAAGGAAATGTCAAATATAACATGAACAAGGTGCCCTTTCTGCCAAATGAAGAGATAATGCATTTCCTTGAACAATAGTTGGAATTTATTTACCTCCTTACTTGAATTGCAAAAAGTTTCAATATATATGATGCATGCTCTGTTTGCTCTGTTGTCTGCTTTGGAAGTACTCTCTCGTTTCCAAGTTGTATTTCGGTCACTTGGTCCCTTGTTGTGTAAATGTACAGTTACTTGAATTAACTTGACGCTTAGTAGGTTGATAAGCTGTTTTATGTGTTAATTGCAATAAAAGAAATGTACTAGAAAAACCTGATTTGATCAAAAAATGGTTGTCGGTGTTTAACCTCCAACTTTTTGCGTGCAGTATTTGCTGTGGGGAAATTCAGGTATCATAATTTTAGGCTACCTGGTGCTTTTATTATTCACCCCATGCTGACGCTGCTAAGTGTTACTTGTAGTCATATTTTAAAATCATAAAGTATTGTTCTATATTTTGTCTGCTTTACCTGTACAGAATTTGCTGGTTCGAATTTCCCTGACGCTGTGTCTGTCTTTCCCCTCGCCATCATGGCAGCATCCAAATTTCCCTGTTAATGTTGCCATTGTTATCATTCTTAAAATTTGAAGGCGGAAGTAATAAACAAAGTTTGGTTGATTTCTGAACAGGTATGCAAATATTCTGTGACTCATCAAATGTTATTAAGTGACACGTTAACCTCCAGTGTGAGCAATTCAAGTTAGGTGGTTTCAACCAAATTTCCCTTCTCAACAATACTCTGAATTTTCACCTCTTTTGTGGACTTGTGCAAATACAGATTGAATTTTCTAATGCCATGTTGTCGTCATTGCTCTCTCAATTTTAGCGTTTTCTATGTACAAAGAATCATTAGAAAATAAACAGATATAAAAACAACATTTGCTATTGGGTCATTCCACATGAAATCACCCAGAGGTTGTCAGGTCACCATCTCATCTGAGACTTTGATGAAAATTTACTGAGATGTTAATCATGGTACACAATGATTACCTGCAAAATTTTATTCACCTAAGTTGAAGGGTCTCCAAGATATGGCCCCTTAAGCAATTACACATATGGAAAAGATTTAGGGAACATATTTGAGCCCCCATCTGGGACTGTTTCGTGCACTGGAGACCCATCTTGAAAACTGTTCAGAAGTCGTCAAGCCTCCTGTAGAGGTGCATGATGCAGAATACATATTGGAAAAGAAGGCAAATATGGGAGGACAATAATTAAATGAAATGCATGAATGATATTTATTGCATACTTTAGTTCTCAAAATTCGAGTCAAAATTGCGTCTAAGGTGATGCTCTCATAAACCCAGTAATCAGTTTCTTTAGCTTAATTGAGTCAAATGTTGTAAAAACGTAAAGTGTTGAGCTAACATTGGAAAAACCTATGTCATACATTTTCATTTTAGATGTTTTACAATAATCCTTGTCGTCACAGAACCAGACTCACCTAGATCAATTGGATGTTTCGTTAAATCCATGAAACATACTAAAAGTTACCTTAGAACTGTTCAATGACCAACAAATGTGGCTGTCTTCTTCATGGATAAGACTTGTTTTGCTGGTTGTTGGGCTGTAGTTTGTGGGAATCCTCGTTTATGTTTCACTCACACTTGGCCAGCTGCAAATTCATGTAGGAACAATACAAAAATAACAAAACCCTGTACTGAATGGAATACTAAATGTTGGGAATGCAGGGGGAAGCTTTAACAGTGTACAATTTTTTTAATAAAGAATGAGTGACACAAAAGCGTGTTGCATGACCCCTGCAGTTGTCGAAGTTGACGTGTAGGTTAGCGAATGATTTCAGAATAGAGGTGTCGAGGCAACTGTGAACTACATGATCCACAGCAGTAGGGAGTTAAAAGTTCATTTGAAGAGATCTGATGTTAATGAAATGTACATTTTATTTTATTTATTATTTATTAATGTAATATTTACAATGAGGGTTAGCCCCATCAGTTCACACTGCTTTCCATGGGGGCCCTCAGGAAAAAACAAACAGATAGTAAGACAGAAACAGAATTACAAAATGAAAGACAAATTTAAGTAATAAGCAAAGAATAAGAAATTAACATGGAAAGACTGATGAAGCACCGTACAGTACATCATGCTGTGTTTTTTAGTGATGAAGAGACAAAACGTTGACCAAATAAAGGTTTATTATGACAGTACAGTGATATGAAGTACTTAGTATTAATTAAAAATATCTAAATGGATAAAATACAAACCCGTGGAAAGGCAAGCGGTAAGTTTACGCTGTTATTGAAGGAAAATCAGTGGAAAATGAGTGACTTTGCAATGCCTGCATTGTGGAGACAAAGAAATGACACTGGGATGTGAATTGGCAAATAAATTTTTACAAAAGCCAGATACCGGTAATCTAGTCTGTAGGAACGATTAGTTGACAAAAGTCACGAGGCATGAAAATAAAAAGGCCGGGAAATGTCGTCACAGTGGCCTAAGGTGTTGAATTTTTAATGCATGCACATTTAAAGGCAAGTCCATATGTGCTCACGGAAATGTATTTTACAAGTGAAGTACAATAATTGATAAATGTTGGCAATATTTCTAGTTCACAATTTTTATTTTTCAGATTTATTGTATGTACTGACTCTACGGACTTAAGTTCCTAACAGCACGGCTTTGGGTATATAGTGAAGAACAATTAGTATTCTACTGGAGATTTACATGCACTGGTAATGTAGACGCTACAGTGAAGGTTGAAATTTTCTTTCTGTTCATGTCACCACTCTAATATTCTCTTGTTATACTTTTCACTGGCTGAAAGCATTCCCGATAGACTACTTGATTTTACTTCTTGTAACCGTGTATCTGACTCAACCATTTACAAGTCAATTCATGCTTTTAATAGTTTTTAGCAAACAGCGTTGTAGCTAAGCATGCATTGTTTGGAGATCAAAGATTATTTGTTTCATTAATATTCAGATTTTTATGAGTTTTTCAGTGCTTGATATATTAGCCAGTAAACACTCAAAAGTATGGATAGAAAATTTACCTTACTTGTTTTTTCATAAGGGCGCAAAGCAAACGTTAGTCATTTTTTGTCGCCACTTTTTACGAGCCCAAATCCACGAATACAAGAGGCAAGTATGCCATCACTCGCATTTTGAGTGGACATTTTTGCTTATGTTGAGCGCTGTTCTTTAGGCGATTTGTATCACATAGGGTACGGTAGGCTTTGCCAAACCATAGGACCTTCCCCCTTTTCAGGTAGACTGCAATGGCCGCTACACCTAAAGATTCTAACCCCAAGTAAATGTGATTTATTGAAATATATACATATGGCCATAGGCCCAAAGTATAACATGTACAAGACACAGGGCTTGGAATTTTCTGCGGAAACGCGGATTTCCGCTTTTTTCAAATGTGCTTTCCGCTTTTTTTATAATATTTACGCGTAAAAAAAATCGGATTTGATATAAAATCTCCGCGGCAAATTCCTTTCTTACCGCGGCGTTGCAGACGACGTTCACCTCGAAAAGCGGAAGTTGCTCTTTATGTTTCGGAGGAACGTAAATTGTCAACATTGCCGGGGCATCTGGGACAGCGTGGTGGGATTTTCAATGGCGTCTCGTGTTATTGTTAAGCGCGGCGACAAATTCTACCGCTCTGCAGACAAAAATGTGTGGGTTGGGAGTGGACGGGCGAGCTAAAAGGACGCAGATGCATGCGATTTTTGTCGGGGGAAGGTTCACATTGACCATTTCAAGGCTGGTTATCGGGCATGCTTTGGGCCGTAAAAGTTTCAACGTTTCCGCGTTTTTTGTCATTGGTCATTCCAAGCCCTGAAGACAGAACATTATCAGGTGCGTTACAAATTGGATAATAAATTGTGACGCTTGAGAGCATTATGGTCGAATTTTAGAAGTAGGGTATCCGGAGTTCTCTTGAGAGATTCAA
The DNA here is from genome assembly GCA_002633005.1 of Phoronis australis. Lineage (NCBI taxonomy): Eukaryota > Metazoa > Phoronida > Phoronidae > Phoronis > Phoronis australis. Next base: position 511,277 of record NMRA01000108.1, on the reverse strand, counting down.
ATTTATATGTCGTAGGAGAATGACAAAAGCGATCACTTAAGTACTTAATCCGAAGGTCTTGGTACACACTGCAAACTAACACAAGGGGGTATTCGTCCTCTACACATCCTGAATTACATAACTCATACAACCTGTTTTTTGTTGTGGCCTCTTTCCACTAATAATGAATGATATAATTAACAGTTTTGTACAAGATGTTATGTTTGGGACCCGAGTGCATGTTGTGTGTTATTTATACTGCTGCAATTTTATTACTTTAAATTGTTTTTGGAAAGTTTGATGATCGAGCCGGCTAACGACGTCCAGTCGACACTGACCTACTTTTTGAACTTTCCATGTCAGAGGGCACTGTTAAAGTAGTCCCGGGAATTCAATACGGAAAACAATAACACGTGGCTGCATTGCATTTGATTTATTCAAAGCGTATGGGATATATATTATTATGCAGTATTATTTTTGTCATGTCTATTATTCTAACTAGTTCAGGTCAACTTGTCCAATGTGATTGACTGCTTTACAGGACGGGGTGAAAATCAAGATGAAGAAGACATATGAATTAAAGGACCTGGTGTCACCTAAAGAAGAAAATGACGATGTCATTAAATTCCCTCCATCGCCTTTAGGGAATATGGATTTGAAGACCGTTTACATTGTTCGACGTAAAATATTGTCATATGGAATGAAGAAAAATTCATTGGATGAGTTTTACCTTGAGCTGCATCAATGTCCATATGCCGAATCAACGTCGTGTCCTCTGTACAACAAACATGGAGCCAGGCGGTTCTTAGTTATTCACTTTGACAAAAGATGTCCTGCCAAGGTCATGTCTGATTTTTTAAACAAAGGTTTGAAAGTCTGCGAAAAAATCAATGGACAATATAACGTCAGGATCTATAATTTTTTCGGCCACTCCCCTAGCCAGCTGCGTGAGTGCACATGTGTGCTATACAACTATAACGAGCTTGGAGATTTTAGGTGCATTGTCAATGCCTTTGGCCGGTTTGATAACCTGAAAACGGTATCTAAAAAAGCTGCAAGAATCGGACTTTTGCTCTCAGCCTCAAAACCTGTTGTTACTCTCACAAAAGAAGAGATACAAAGGGTTGGTGATGTTGAAAGGAATTCCCACACGTTTACCGATGGTTGTGGCTTTATTTCCGTGAACCTTGCAAAACAAATTTTAGAAAAGCTTGAAATTACAGAGAAGTATTCATATTTACGGTTGGGTGTGCCATCTGCGTTTCAAGTGCGTTTACTGGGATGTAAAGGCATGCTAATGTTGGACCCTACATTAGAGGCCGGAGTCAAGATTCGACCTTCAATGGAGAAGTTTCAGTGGAACTACGACATTGATTCTGGTCCATATAACTTAGGAGTGGTAGATAATGGGTTAGGTATGTCGAGGCCTAATTGTTATGGTGTTCTGAATAAGCAATACATCTGCCTTTTGTCAGCGCTTGGAGTTCATGATGATGTTCTGTTGGGCAAGCAGGAGAACCACTTTCAAGACCTCAGTCGCCTGACCTCGGATCGGGATCTCCAGATACGTTATTTGTGTGCAAGTGAACGCTTCAATCTTGCTGAAAGATTGATTGCTGATCCAAACAGCGCTAGTACGGATGTTGAAGTTAAAAAGGAATTGCTTCGCATTTGACGAAAGGGCATTGAAGCCCCAAACTATGGGAACACTAACAAGTTATTGAAGAAAAAAAAGTCTCCTGCTCTTGGCCTTAAAATCCCTATTGAGAAATCACGCAACATCTATGGTGTATGTGACCCATCGGGAAAGCTCAAGTATGGTACCTGCTTTCTTCAACCAACAATAGGGGGTGTTCCAAAAGTTCTCAGTGACATGGAAGTGGTCGTGTGCAAGAATCCATGTTATTACAAAGGTGATGTCCGAGTTCTCACCTGTGTTGATATTCCAGAGTGTCACCATCTTGTGGACGTTGTGGTTTTTCCTGTACAAGGTAATTTTTTGCATTTAAAATCTTTGTTAAAGTGACTGTGAACCCATGTTCTCTGTCCAACAACAAATCTTGATTTAGTTACCGTTATCAAATTGGTACTACTTGGCCGTGATGTTTGTATGCGTTTTGTTATGCACCCACATATTTATATGTGGACGCATTATGCCGTCATATCCGTCCGGGCGGCCCCCGTCCGGCGTCCGCTGCTTTATCTCCATAACCCTTTGACATATGTTCATGAAATTTGGCACATATGTTCCATTCATGAATGGGACGGCATGTGCGAACTTTCGAACGGATCTGACTACCGGTGTGCCCCCTAGTGGCAATTTTAGTTTTTTACGCTTACCTTTGTATCTTCAAAAGTCCTGAATGGATTTTCATGAAATTTGGTATGTAGGCACCTATTAGTGAGATGAAGCTATCCTGCCGTTTTCAGATGGATTAGACATAGTTTCCGCCACTTAGTGGCCATTTTTAGTGTTTTCGAGTCTGTTTTTGTGCGTCCACCCCATCTATCAACCAAACCGCTCGAAGGATGATTGTGAAAATTGGCTTGTATATGCATACTATGTAGAGGACGGTTGACGATGATTTTCAGACGATTTGGACTACTGTGGCGCCTCCTAGTGGCAGTTTTGTTTTTTTTGCGCCTATGGCTGTATCTCCTAAACCGTTCGCAGGATCTTTACGAAATTTAATAAGTGTATTTATATTATGTTAACAACAGATGATGACGACTTTTGGACGGCTCCGCCTACCAGTGTGCCCCATAGTGGCAATTTTATTTTTTTACGTTTACCTCTGTATCTTCACAAGTCCTTAACGGATTTTCATGAAATTTAGTATGTAGGCACCTATTAGTGCGATGACGCTATCCTCCAGTTTTCGGATGGATTCCACCTAGTTTGCGACACCCAGTGGCCATTTTTACTGTTTTTGAGTCTGTTTTTTGGCGTCCACCCCTCTATCAACCAAACCGCTATAAGTATGATTGTGAAAATTGGCATGTATGTTCTTACTATGAAGAGGACGGTTGACACTGAATTTCCCGTGACTTTGATTACTGTGCCACCTCCTAGTGGCAGTTTTTTTTTGTGCCCATGGCTGTATCTCCCAAACCGTTTGCAGGATCTTTACTTAATTTAGCAAGTGTATTTATGTGATGTTGACAACGGACGATGACGACTTTAGGATGATTCTGACTACTGGTATGCCTCTATTGGCAATTTTAGTATTTTACATTGACCTCTGTATTTTCATAGGTCTTCAGGTGTATACTTTGTGTTACTTCGTAACTATGACGGAAAATTTCCAAGTAGAAATTTGTTTCTGGCATTCTAATGCTGTGCTAATCTCGTATGTTGGTAATTTTTTTTTTAATTCTATGTTTCTGTGGTGCTTTAAGCAACTGATGTATAGGATGTGCTTGTATTATGAAGATCACTCACATTTTGCCCCTAGCCTATTGAGGAGACAATGACCATGCCTTTCCATTTTGCAAAGTACAACATACTACATGTATGCCCTCTACTGGCCACTTTATGGTACCAATAAACAACCCTAAAAGGATACCGTATGCAATGCAATTGTGGGCGCATTTCAACGCTCTGCGTTGCTCTTGTTATATATTGAGAAAAGTGTATGAAGACAAGAATTAAAAGTTCGCTAACCACAGTTTTGCATCTAGTACCCGTTTAATTGCAATAGCTGGCTACGGGCATAGAATACAAGGTTTGGGAAACATCAAGCTCGGGAAACATCGGAACAGGAAAATATCAGTTCTGGGTTATATCGGTCCCGAGGAATATCGTAAAGCATCGTGTCTTTTATAACCATCGGGAATCTATGAGTTCATTTTCAAATAAACCACTGGCACCTGGGTGCTTAACAGAGCCAAGCCGGTATACTCTTTCATTTAGGACTGTCGCTGTTCTCTTTTGATGTGCAGCTTTGAATTGGTGTGCACGCGTGAGTTCACGCACTTGAATCGCTGTAGTAGGCCTACACTTTTCGTTGGCAACCACGTGTGAGACAAATCATATTTCGCGCACGTAACCCCAGAAACAAGTAAAAGGGTTTGAGAATTTCTTGGCAACTGAAAGTAAAGACGTGGCCGTAGTTTGGCAATTAATAGGGCTGTCATTTTCACTTTGGCTGTCTTATGCGATAAAAACGAGACGCACATCTCTAAGTCACGATTGTCTGCCAGGACCACTTGCGCGCTAACGACGGGATCGACTAGTGCCGCAGTGCGATATCAGGGATATTGTCGTGGATATTTGGTACATCGATGTAATAAAGACATCTTACGCGAAAAATAAACCTATTTGTCAACCACAAAGTTTGGTAAGTTGATCGCTCAAGAATTAGTAGAAACACCGCTGTTTTGTGATGTTTTATCATTTGTTATGCAGTGGCCCGAAACTTTCTTTGGCGAATCCGGAAATTTGCAGAAGTGACCGAAAATTGTTAGCCAATGAAATGCGTCAAAGATCGATTCTGCACATCTCATCGGTAGGGCTGGCGTGCGTTCAGTAGACGCCGGGACCTACACTAGGACTTAAAACCTAGTCAAAGTCACATGTTTTTATTTAAAATGCATGGCAATATCTCACGTAATCTCGCGAAGTCTTTGATTTTTAGCGAGGTCCTACGTTACTGAACGGGAGGCTGTTCTCGATTAATGTTCTTTTGAACTTGGATTTGGCACCAAGCAAGTAACGGTCGGATTAACAAGAGTACGTGGTTTATCTTTGCCAGGATTTCTGCCGAGAAGTGTACAAACTCAGCTAGCATTCGTTGGAAATTCCAGGTCACATTTTGCGACTTGATACAAGCTGACAAAAATCTCAGCTCGCATTTCCTAATTTCAGGTCGCAAATGCGGCCTGCAGCTCGTTATGTCGAACCCTGGTTTGTGGTATCCTGTCTTCTTTTGAAAATTTGGCTGTTGAAGTTATGCAGGACCTTACCAACAAGCCTGACTGCATTTAACAAACTTAATGTAACTTAGTAAAAACAGTATATACTTTCTGAAGGTAGATAGCCTGTAGAATTGGATTTTCAACTTTTTATCAATTTGTTACTAATTGGGTCATGTCGTTCTAATGAAATTTTGCAAAAAAGAAAAGTGCACTGTTAGCACAAATACCATGGTCAAATTTTATTTAGTGTAGGGTTTCCCCTGTGCGTAAACTTCTGAGTGGCCTGCCACGCTCGTTTTGGCCCCGCCACTCGTAAATCATACTCAAATTGACCGCCACACACCTAATCGTGACGGGAAACTTCACCGCCACGCAAAAACGTCTACAAAGTTCAAATATTTTTTGTTCTTTGTCACTTCGTGGATAACTGGAATTTAACACTCAGTCTGGTTTTTGTACTCAAATGTGACACAGATCACGCCGGACACTTCGATTGCCAAATCGTCTTGCGAAGTGTTCTTTACCCAGAGACTTTCACTACTTGACATGATGCTTGCATGGGTTAAGGTCTTGTCTATGTTGTCTATGATGAGCAAACTGCACCCAATTACATCTAATCTTCAAATTTTGCCTGGGGAAGGTCAGCTCCCAACCCCCCCTCCCGATAGGAGGATCTTACTTCATCTCATGCTTGCATGTGGTGCCGGGTTCCGCATCCGCGTCGAGCATTCACCACCACGCTCCTTTTGAAACCCAGCTAATAGGGGGATTCCATTTCTCATATTCGCGGCAACGGAGTTTGCACCCTGTCCGCCATTCACCACCACGTTCCTTGCAAAACTCATGGGAAACACATATGTAATGTTCAAGATGAATTATCAAAACTCAGTCATATTTTTCCAAAATATTTTGTTTTCGTTTTATGCAGATCTTAAAAGTTCTTTTGTTGATAGCCATCTTGCAAATGTAGAACATTTTAAAAACAATTAATTACAGTGTCTTTGAGAACAATGCCTAAAACATAGCATCTGAAAGTTTCATGTGACTCTGAACAGCCATTTGTGAGGTATGATGCTAAGATGGTTGCCAAATTTGGATATTTTTCTAGGGCTGTGCTTGACATTAAATTTGAAATTTTCTTCTGAAGATAAATCTGATATTGTGTCAACTAAGTGCTAATATCGTTGGAGGTCCTAAAGCCGTGAGTGCCCTAAAGTCGTGAATGATGTTATTTCCTCTTCTGCGCGGTCCCGCGACATCTGGCGTTGAAGTTTCCAGCATTCGTCTGCTTAACAAACGTCAAACGAATACCGGGACATGTTGATATTCACAATATCATAATAAACAGTGAGTGAGTGGCTTCTATTTTCAAATGTATCTTAAAAACAGCATATTTCACAAATCCACTTTTTTGTGCATGTTCAGAATTTATTTTCGAAAATATACATCGTTCAGATTTGCTCAAACACGCGCTCCAGGGGTAGCTTGAACAATGTGTCAAAATGACCCAGGGTCGATCAAGTTTTGTAAAGCCAAAGCAATAAAATACAGAGAGATAATTGATGCTGGGTTCTTAATGTTTTTACCGAAACATCCTCATTGAAAATCTCTGTGCACATCGGAATTGCAGGTGCAAAACACATAACAATTTATTTCAATTGAAACTGAATTAATAAACAATGCAATGCATTTTTATGTTGTCTAGATTAACTGTAATCACTGTAGTTGATTTGCGTGGCCTTACTTCGTGCATTTCCGTCTAAACGAAACGGTCACGACTTTAGGGCCTCATTTAAAATGGCCGGCGATGTGAGCGGCCCTTTCAAAACTCTGCATACGGAGACAAACACTGGTTAAGACTGGAAAAACATGTATATTTGTGAAGGCTGATACTTGTCCATCACATCACAAGAGCAGTTGCTAACGGACATTGGGTAGTATGACAATCAGCTGCTTTTCATGCTTATATTCACGACTTTAGGTCACCGGAGTGTACTTGTGAATTTATGTGCCACTCAAGGCTTTAGATATTTTTATCAAGAAGGTTGTGGTTCATTTGACCAAAATGTGCTCATTCCCGTTATGTGTAACAGCTGTTTCTATAACCCATCATTAAAGAGAAGGAAATGGAAGTTTGAAGGAAACCTGCTGAACATGAAGTTATTTTATGTGCCATGAAATCTTTCTGATCTCAATAGGTGATCGACCTCATGCCGACGAAATAGCAGGAAGTGACCTAGACGGTGACAAGTTTTTTGTGTGCTGGGACGTTGATCTCATTCCTCCGAGAAGGGCTGAACCCACAGGATATCCTGGTAAATATTTTTCTTTAGAAGGAATTAGTTCAAAATTTGCATAGTTACTTACTAGTAAGGTAATTGTCAACCTTCGACATGAAGGCCTTTTACATTTTATCAAATAACTTCCATTTTCAGTTCACAAGAAATGTTGACATTTTGTTGTTTCTCTGTGAACGATCTTGCGGCAACACTTTTCAATTAAACCATGTAATGGAAGTATATATTTTCTGAATCTTCGATGGCTGGAAAATCTTAATTCACGCCTTAAAGTATTGCATCATCAGGGCTCGACGCTATTGAAATAGCCAGGTCGCATTTTGCGACCTAGCCAAAATCCAAGGTCGTATTTTTAAAATCCAGCTCGCATTCATAAATGCCAGGTCGCAAAATTTTCCTGCCAAATTTGATTTTTTAGATCTGAGTGAGAAAACGTTTAGGTTATGCTTTTACCTGCAGCGTTAAATACTCACAAATTTCAGGTCGCAAAATTGACTTCGTTCATGCAGGTACTGTGTTACTGTTCTTTACGACCGCCATTGAAAGGCTTTAGAGCGAAAAGCAAGGTGCTGACATGAAAGTTTAATCAGTGCTCCCTAACTGACACGTACATTTGAGTAGCTAAAGTTTGCGATGTGAAAAGCGAGAAAATGCCCGTTGAAAAAGTATCCAGGATTTTGCTGGGTCTGACCTGCTACTGGCTGTCATGAAAGTCGTTAAAGATTCAAACTAACTCGGAGTGCAAATTCCCTCCACTTTTTGTTCGCAGCCCAAGTTTTGCAACTTAACTTGACGTTTGAGTAACTTCATTCGAGAAAAATCCATGAAACGATGCCCTAACCGAATGACCTATTTGGATGCGCGGGAACAATTCAGTGCAAATTTCACAACAAAAATGTGGTACTTATGCTGTTTACGTACTCAACAATTAGTTTTCCATAAAATAAATATTGCCTCGAAATAATTACCGACTCCCTCCGTGCGAGTTTCCATCGGGTAATGGCGAGTTTGCTCCTCGGTACCTTCCAAGTACGAGAAAAATGGATCAGTCATTAAACTACACACATGTTAACTATAAAGCCGGCATTTAATTTTTACATATTGAAAAAAGACGCTTTTTGAAAACTGAATTTGTTGTGTAAAATGAGAGTGACACAACAAATAGACTGTGTGTCAATTTTAAACCACGTGCAGTCGTTTGTAGTGGGCTATGATGGGCGCTAGCCTGAACTGTTGTCGCTTAATTGGAAATTCTCAAAAGTTGATGGGGAACGCTTAGTAGATCGATCAGTGAGTGCTTATTATGACATACTTCAAAGGTAGGGAGTAGGTTTGTGCGTGAGCATAGTCGTTAACCTGAGTGTTTGCAGTAATAAGATATTATAAGACTACAATGGTAAGAAACGTTATAATAATACGATTTTGCGAGGCAAAGTCCATCTAGTAGGGGTGGCTTTCTCTATATCGTTACCTACACTGTACCCTTTTTAGCCACCCGGAATAATTTTGTTTTTAATTGCTCGCTTCAGCCGGAACAAGATTGTTTCTATTGGAGTATGAACATTTTACGGCAACGGTGGTCCGGGGAGCGAAAATTTGCCGGGGTGGGGGTGCGGAGGGGGGTGTATGAAGACAAAAATAAATAGTTCGATAACCACAATTTTGCATCTAGTATCTGTTTAGTTGCAATAGCTGGCTACGGGCATAGAATATAGGGTTTAGGTAACCTTGACCTCGGGAAACATGGGTACAGTAAAATATCAGTCCTGGGTTATATCAGTCCCGTGGAATATTGTAAGGCATCGGGTCTTTTATAACTGCCAGGAATCTGAGTTCGTTTCCAAATAAACCACTGGCACCCGGGTGCTTAACAGAGCCAAGCCGGTATACTCTTTCATTTAGGACTGTCACTGTTCTCTTTTGATGTGCAGCTTTGAAGTGGTGTGCACGCGTGAGTTCATGCTGGAGTAGGCCTACACTTTACATTGGCAACAATGTGTAAAAGACTCGCTCACGGTGCCCCAGAAACAAGTAAAGGGTTTGAGAATTTCTTGCCAACTGAAAGTAAAGACGTGGCCGTCATTTTGGCAATTAATAGGGTTGTTATTTTCACTTTGGCTGTCTTATGCAATAAAAATTAGACGCACATCTCTAAGTCACGATTGTATGCCAGGACCGCTTGCGCGCTAACAACGGGACCGACCAGCAGTGCCGCAGTGCGATATCAGGGATATTGTCGTGGATATTTGGTACACGAAATAAGGACATCTTACCCGAAAAATAAACATATTCGTCCACCACAAAGTTTGGTAAGTTGATCACTTAAGAATTAGTAGAAAAACCGCTGTTTTGTGACGTTTTTTCATGTGTTATGCAGTTGCCCGAAACTTTCTTCGGCGAATCCGGAAATTTGCAAAAATGGCCAAAAATGTTAGCCAATGAAAAACGTGTCAAAGATTCTGCATATCCCATGTTCACGCAACTTGCTTGCTATATCGGGAGGGCTGTTCTCAATTAGTGTTCTTTTGAACATGGATTTGGCAACAACCAAATTACGGTCGGATTAACAAGAGTTGCTTTATATTTGCCAGGTATCTGCCAAGAAGTGTAAAAACTCAGCTTGCATTTGTTGGAAATTCCAGGTCACATTTTGCAACTTTATACGAGCTGACAAAAATCTCAGCTTGCATTTGCAAATTTCAGGTCGCAAATGCGACCTGCAGCTCGTTATGTCGAGCCCTGATCTTTTATAGGATGTTACTTGACTACCTTTTTGCAAAAATTTGAATGTGAATTTCTGAAAAAACAATTGCTGGTAATTTTGTGATTGAACTAGGTATTCTTCAGAGCTTGGAATTTTCTGTGGAAACGCAGATTTCCGCTTTTTTCTCTTGTTGCCTCCACGCATTTTTGTTATATTTCTGCGGAAAAAGATCGGATTTGCGATAAAATTTCCGTGGCAAATTGTTTTCTTACCTCGGCGTTGCTGATGACTAAAAGCGGAAACTGCTTTTTACGTTTCGGAGGAACCAAAATCGTCATTGCCAAGGCACCTGGGATAGCGTGATTCATCAATGGCGTCTGCATGTGGTATTAAATCGCTGTGACAAATAGTGGGATTCTGCAGCCAAAAATGTGTGGAGCTTGGGTAAAAAAAAAATATTTTGTGGAAGAAGTGAATAAAAGAATCGGTCAATGTGTTTGCAAACAACTTAAAGTTAGCGTTTGCGCTGTATAAACTTTGCGAGAGGGACGATTACAGCGTGAGTTGCCGAATTGCCTTGGAGAACCACTGAAAACAACGAAACACAAGAAAGAAAAACGCTTTCTAAAAGTAAGTTCAACTGCAACTCGTAATGCGTTGGATTCGGAATGTAACAGCAGTGGAATCGTGGGATGTGGGTGGTGTATGACATTCTTTTGTTTGATCCCACGTGCAGGCGCGGGCCTGTACTTGCCCAAGTTGGCTGCTAGGCCTGAGTCAGATTTTCTTCTTGCCGACGAAATGGGATACAAAGTGCTATTTTCGTTACTGCAAACACATTTTAAATTGTCATTGATGTATTACAATTTATTTCTACTTTTTCATGTTTTATTTCATAAAAATTATGTCTTATTCTGACCGACTCGAGTTTTGCAGTTCAAGAGAAGTAGTCACGCAACAGGGTCTGAGTGATCTGATTGGACTAAGTCATTGTTTACAAATTCTGAAAAAAATCTTTGTCAGTTGTAGTTGAAAGAACATCTCTATAAGTTGCACAACATGTGATTTTATAGACATCTTATGCATAATTGTTCACATTATGATTTACACCTTGTTTTCAAACTGTTGTTGCTGATATAGTACTGTTGGGTGATAACACCCCCCCGCTTAAGACGAGTGCGTTTTGCCTACACGACACACAATTACAGGGAATCTTGTGATAATAATTTTACTTTCGATCTGTTGAGGTAGGGTTGTTTAGGTTGCAATGTGAATTTGGGAGCAATGAAAATTTTCCTCTTTTTTTGTCATGGGTCATTCCAAGCCCTGATTCTTACTGTACTTCTGTATGAAAGTGTATCAGAGATTTGCTATTTACCACCAAGCAGGAGACATATCAGCCTTCACAGGCCCATTATTCAAAATAAAGCTCCAAGATTTAATTTTTGACATGAGATATATCTCCATTCGCTAAAGAGAAGATATACAGTCATTCAAGTCTGCTTTAACCCGTCAAGAATCAAGAGGCCTGAAAGTGACCAAAGACCTCGCATGTTTGACTCGTAAATAATGTGTTAAAACAAATGTTATGGTTAACTTTCAAAAAACAAAAGGTTGAAATTGCATTTTTGAAAATAATTCATGAACGTGAAAGGGTGATATTAAAACCGGTCATAGTGTTCCAACAAATATAATCTGCAACCAGATCACTAAATTTTAAAACAAAATAGTGCGTGGTAACTCTTAATTGTCAACCCTCGAAAGTACAAGTCTGCTTGATCAGCAAGAGAGACTAAATTCTTTGACCCTGTAATCAATGAACTATTGGATAATGGTGACTATGTCAACGAGTTCACATGTTACACTGGTTTGTCTGGCATTTGTTAACTTATTGAGACTGAGTTGGTGGCATGCACTTTTGAGTTTACATGGGAAAAGTTGAGGAATACAACTTAAGAATATAACTGAGTTGCCCGCTGCGTAACAAGACAATGTGATAATCTGTTGCATGAAGCCTGCAGCATTGTTAGGCTCTTGAGGCTTGACGGGCATTTTATTCAGCATATCAAAAAATACCGCTATAAAATTGGACACTGTCAGGTGTTATTGTGTTCCTTATTTTGTTGAGATCTCTGGCTCAGGAAGAACTGAATGTCCGTTATTTCACCAGACCACGAGTTCATAACTTTTCATGTCACGACACGATCTGAAACTTTGAGCTTGGTCTGAAGAATATGTTCTGACAGCATTAATTTTCAAAGCCTTGAAATCATCTCCAATTTGACTAAAGAACAATTTGAGACAAGTTTCAAAGCTGAATGTGGCCTAAATGAAACCTTTTTTGTCAGAATGAAAGCACAGTTTTTAATGCCGCTGTAGATAGGATTTGTATTTCCCAGGGAGTAGAAACTATTCA